>OZ023206.1:69983532-69996032 GCA_963995525.1 Escarpia spicata | reverse complement strand
CGTCCCCTCGACGTAGTGTCCCTAGTATAGGCTGCCATAGCAAACGAATTTGAAAACCGCTATGATCGAAACACTAAACTATATACACTAGTTTTCGGCGTCATCTCATTTGCATAACCAATCAGACCGAACGTACAGCACGTGACTTCCCTTAACACAAAAACTGTGCACGTCCACGAGAGAGGTGACATTCGACGCCACTCAACGGACACCGATGTGATTAGTCAGAGTAGCGCCATCTACTGACCATGATAGATCTCTATTCGTGGACACACTTCCGGGAATAGCCGAAGCACAGAGGCCGTCATGACAGTCAAGTAACTTCCGGTGTGACATCACTCCCGATGTAGCGTCCCTAGTATAGACGGCCATAGCAAACGAATTTGAAAACTGTTATGACCGAAACACTAAACTGTATACACTAGTTTTCGGCGTCATCTCGTTTGCATAACCAATCAGACCGAACGTACATCACGTGACTTCCCTTAACACAAAACTGTATCAGGACTTCATTCAAAGTGGTGACCATCATCATTCCCAACGCCACTCAACGGACACCAATGTAATTAGTCAGAGTATTGCCATCTACCAACCATGACATATCTCTATTCGTCGACACACTTCCGGAAATGGTGAAACCGTAGAGGCCGCCATGACAGTCCGTCACGATATTCAAGTAACTTCCGGTATGACATCACATCTATGATAACGACTCCTAGTGGATAATCGGAGTACTACCCCACACGATAGCGAAGGACAACTACCTGACAGGACTCCATTCAAAGAGGTGACCCTCGTGGTTCCCAACGCCACTCAACGGACACCAATGTAATTAGTAAGAGTATTGCCATCTACCGGCCATGATAGTTCTCTATTCGTTGACACACATACTCGTTGGGAATAGCGGAAGCATAGACGCCCCCATGACAGGTCGCCATGTCATTCAAATAACTTCCGGTACTACGTTACTTCCGGCGTAGCGTCCCTAGTAGAGGCCGCCATGGCAGTCAAGTGGCTTCCGGTATGACATCACATCCGGTGTAGCGCCCCCTAGTGGATAATCGGAGTACTACGTCACATGATGGCGCCATCTAGCGGGTAAAAATAGATAATTAGGTTAGCTAGAGAAAAAAAGTTGGGGTTAGTTTAAACAACCACCAAAGTGGTTGTATAAAATTTAATGTTTTTGTCCCTCTAGGACAAAAACATAAAATTTTCGCGAGGTTAACCCCAACTTTTTTTCTCTAGCTAACCTAATTATCTATTTTTACCCGCTAGATGGCGCCATCATGTGACGTAGTACTCCGATTATCCACTAGGGGGCGCTACACCGGATGTGATGTCATACCGGAAGCCACTTGACTGCCATGGCGGCCTCTACTAGGGACGCTACGCCGGAAGTAACGTAGTACCGGAAGTTATTTGAATGACATGGCGACCTGTCATGGGGGCGTCTATGCTTCCGCTATTCCCAACGAGTATGTGTGTCAACGAATAGAGAACTATCATGGCCGGTAGATGGCAATACTCTTACTAATTACATTGGTGTCCGTTGAGTGGCGTTGGGAACCACGAGGGTCACCTCTTTGAATGGAGTCCTGTCAGGTAGTTGTCCTTCGCTATCGTGTGGGGTAGTACTCCGATTATCCACTAGGAGTCGTTATCATAGATGTGATGTCATACCGGAAGTTACTTGAATATCGTGACGGACTGTCATGGCGGCCTCTACGGTTTCACCATTTCCGGAAGTGTGTCGACGAATAGAGATATGTCATGGTTGGTAGATGGCAATACCCTGACTAATTACATTGGTGTCCGTTGAGTGGCGTTGGGAATGATGATGGTCACCACTTTGAATGAAGTCCTGATACAGTTTTGTGTTAAGGGAAGTCACGTGATGTACGTTCGGTCTGATTGGTTATGCAAACGAGATGACGCCGAAAACTAGTGTATACAGTTTAGTGTTTCAGTCATAACAGTTTTCAAATTCGTTTGCTATGGCCGTCTATACTAGGGACGCTACGTCGGGAGTGATGTCACACCGGAAGTTACTTGACTGTCATGACGGCCTCTGTGCTTCGGCTATTCCCGGAAGTGTGTCCACGAATAGAGATCTATCATGGTCAGTAGATGGCGCTACTCTGACTAATCACATCGGTGTCCTTTGAGTGGCGTCGAATGTCGCCTCTCTCGTGGACGTGCACAGTTTTTGTGTTAAGGGAAGTCACGTGCTGTACATTCGGTCTGATTGGTTATGCAAATGAGATGACGCCGAAAACTAGTGTATATAGTTTAGTGTTTCGATCATAGCGGTTTTCAAATTCGTTTGCTATGGCAGCCTATACTAGGGACACTACGTCGAGGGGACGCTACGACGGGAGTGATGTCACACCGGAAGTTATTTGACTGTCATGACGGCCTCTGTGCTTCGGATATTCCCGGAAGTGTGTCCACAAATAGAGATCTATCATGGTCAGTAGATGGCGATACTCTGACTAATTACATTGATGTCCGTTGAGTGGCGTCGAATGTCGCCTCTCTCGTGGTCGTGCACAGTTTTTTGTGTTAAGGGGAGTCACGTGATGCACGTTCGGACTGATTGGTTATGCAAATGAGATGACGCCGAAACCTAATAAGTGTTTGGTGTTTTCTTTATCCGACAACTTTGATTCTTGTCACACGCTAGTCTAAGTGTTTGGTGTTTCGTTTGTCACAAAATCCTGCAAGTTTGTTACACATATACATAACAGGCTAAAGTCTCCGTGCTGAACTACACAGATACATCACTGGCTAACATCTCTACTGAACTACACACAGACATTACCAGCTAACGTCCGTAGTGAACTACACACATACATAACAGGTAGGTCTGATTGTTTATGCAAATGAGATGATGCCGAAAACTAGTGTATATAGTTTAGTGCTTCGGGCATAGCAGTTTTCAAATTCGTTTGCTATGGCAGCCTATACTAGGGACGCTACGTCGGAAGTGATGTCGCACCGGATGTTACTTGACTGTCGTGGCGGCCTCTGTGCTTCGGGTATTCCCGGAAGTGTGTCTACGAATAGAGATCTATCATGGTCAGTAGATGGCAATACTCTGACTAATTACATTAATGCAAATGAGATGACGCCGAAAACTAGTGTATATAGTCTTGAATGTCATGACGAACTGTCATGGCGGCCTCTACGTGTCGACGAATAGAGATATGTCATGGTCGGTAGATGGCAATACTCTGACTAATTACGTTGGGATCCGTTGAGTGGTGTTGGGAACCCTGATGGTCGCCTCTTTGAATGAAGTCCTGTCAGGTGGTTGTCCTTACATGTTACTGACATAGTCGTTTTCGCTCATAGCAGTTTTCAAATTCGCTTGCTATGATAGACTCTAACACACACACACACACACACACACACACACACACACACACACACACACACACACACACACACACACACACACACACACACACACACACACACACACATACACACACACACACACACACACACACACACTCACACACACACACACACACTCACACACACACACACACACACACACACACCACCACCACCACACACACACACACACTCACACACACACACACACCACCACCACCACCACCACACATACACACACACACACACACTCACACACACACACACACACACACACACACACACACACTCACACACACACACACTCACACAAACATACACACACACACTCACTCACACACACACACACACACACACACACACACACACACACACACACACACTCACACACACACACACACACACACACACACACTCACACATACACACACACACACACACACACACACACACACACACACACACACACACACACACTCACACACACACACACACACACAAATCTCACGCGATAACCCATCTATTTGCTCCCTTTTGGAGCAAATCTCACGCGATAACACGTCGAATTGTCTGGAATTTCATCTTTTTGACGGAATCTCACACAATAACACGTCGAATTGCCTGGAATTCCATCTTTTTGAAGCAAATCTCACGCGATAACACGTCGAATTGTCTGGAATTCCATCTTTTTGACGGAATCTCACACGATAACACGTCGAATTGTCTGGAATTCCATCTTTTTGATGGAATCTCACACGATAACACGTCGAATTGCCTGGAATTCCATCTTTTTGATGGAATCTCACACGATAACACGTCGAATTGTCTGGAATTCCATCTTTTTGAAGCAAATCTCACGCGATAACACGTCGAATTGTCTGGAATTCCATCTTTTTGATGGAATCTTACGCGATAACACGTCGAATTGCCTGGAATTCCATCTTTTTTACGGAATCTTACGCGGTAACACGTCGAATTGCCTGGAATTTGACATATCTCGGTCATAGTCTCGTCTCTTGTCTCGTGTCATCCGAAGTCTCGTGACACATCTCGGTCATAGTCCCGCCTCTTGTCTCATCCGTACTCTCGTGTGATGTGTCATCCGTATGTGAGTGATCAGACACGAAGGATGAGTGAGTGAGTGAGTGAGTGAGTGAGTGAGTGACTCAGTGAGTGACTCAGTGAGTGAGTGAGTCACTCAATGAGTGAGTGAGTGAGTGAGTGACTCAGTGAGTGACTCAGTGAGTGAGTGAGTCACTCAATGAGTGAGTGAGTGAGTGAGTGAGTGAGTGAGTGAGTGAGTGACTCAGTGATTTGTTAATCGGGACTTAGACGAGTACCTTTACTTGTGAAGTGTAAGACACGAAAAAAGACGCAAGATGAGGTTTGCACAGTTTATTCGTGAACAACACAAACGTATTTACATGTCACGTTCCAAAACTTCAAGAACCGGAGACTAGACATTGATACAGGGTCTTGCAAAGTTTAATCGTGGATAGTGTCGTCTTGAGAGTTCAGTTTTGCACACCTTGGTTATGGAGCTAATTTTGCCGCTAAGCCTAAGCCTAACCCTAACCCTAACGCTGCCCGAAATCCTAACCTTATCCCTAACCCCAACCCTAACGCTAACACAAAAATTGTGACATTCGTCTCGTGAGTAGAAGTTGTGACGTGTTCAGGAGTGGTCGTTGTTACATTGGTACCATCGATAGAAGTTGTCACATCGGTCGTATCGCCAGAGGTTACGACGTCGGCGGGATCGGAAGTTGTCACATCGATCATATCGGTAGCAGTTGTGACATCGACAGGAGCAGAAATTGCGACATCGTCAGAAGCGAAAGTTGGTACATCGCAGAGCCTAGTGTACCAGATGTCCTCGCTCTCTGGTTCCGTCGACACAGAAGGTCGATTGGTGATCGGCATGATGAATCGGTTCATTGGCTCGGCCTCATCGCTGGAGTCTGCCGCATCGCAAGGTCGGAAATAAGGTGTCTTCAACATGCTGTTAGGCGTGATGGCATCGTAATACGAATGATGAGCCGATTGACAAAACAGCGCTTATATAGTTAGTGAATGTACCGAAAGGTCACGTGGGCGTGCCGAACGAGCACGGACTGTAGGTTAGGAAATACACATTCACGGGCTGTAGAGTAGATCAGACTTGCACAGCGAATACCAGTTCAAACCAGTTTACAAACAGACACCCATTTGAAGTAAGTTCAACTCTACTATGTAAAGACTATCGTCGTTTCTCCTTGTACTGCTTGGGTGTGTTCAGCAGTAGAGACAGTCGATTGGCGGGGCGATATTTGTCGCGACGACAGGAGAAGAGGGAGAAGCATCGACGGTTGCAGCAATACACTCCTTTTCTTGACGCTGAAACAGTGAAGGAATTAGCTTAATAATGAATGGTCAACTGGTATGTATAAGAAAAAATATAATATTATGTGCTTTTGAAAATTTTCTAACAAAATGACATGAATAGCATTTGAACACTATGAGAAATTGAAGCTTACTGTTATCTCTTCAAGTTGTTCTTCAAGCTGTTCTTCGAGTTGTTGTTTACGTCGCCGCTGTTTATCTTGCTTCCTTTGGCAGCAGCCCTGCTTCACACGAGCAGGCCAATTCCCTTTATACTTGAAGGTACTGCCACACATAGAGCAAGTTTAACGAGGCGAAAGCTTCTGACACTTCGTCGGCGGTGACGATATCAGGTTGGTGGTTGGGTCGGTTGACGGTGTAAGTGACAGAGACGAAATTGGTTTGATCGTCGAACTGGTCGTCAAACTGGTCGTCGGACTGATCGTTGAACTGGTCGTTGGATGTTGGTCCGGGTTGATTGTCGTGGTCGAGAGGTCGAGTAGTCCCGTAGCCGGAGAAGGCTGCGCCTTCGGTAGCAAAATCCCTTGTCGGACGTTATCACTAGACATGATGTTCATCTTCCAAAATGTAAGATATAATAACCACAAAAAACAGACGCAGGCCTTTTATAACCGGTCCACAGACCATAAAGATCACGTGGGTGTGCCGAAAGTTCTCGGATTGTAGAAAATTAAAGAGCACGGACTGCAGAGTTTTAACGATGTCACTGCATCATGACGACACATAAAGGGATTACATTACATACGCGCTATGGTGAAAAATCCCTATACTTTACAGGGTGAAAATGTCCTATGCTTTAACATGGAGTGAAAAATCGAAAAGTGGTCGCATACCTTTACGATAAAATGACCTATGTTTTAACATGGGGAAAATTCCCTATGCTTTAACATGGGGAAAATCCCTATCTCTTAACATGGGGAAAATTCCCTATGCTTTAACATGGGGAAAATCCCTATCTCTTAACATGGGAAAAATCCCTATCTCTTAACATGGGGAAAATTCCCTATGCTTTAACATGGGGAAAATCCCTATGCTTTAACATGGGGTTCGCTCACTTGTCCACTAGGGGATGGTGTTTGTGGTTCATGAAGTATCCGTCACGGGGCTCTATTGCACGCAAGCGTGCAAGAGACACAAATTTGGGCAGTACTCCTACATTTAGTTCACAACTTATCCGTCAGATGGCACCACTTGAAGTGCATGACCTATCAGCTATGCGAATTTAGTTTGGAAAAAATCCGCTAGGTGGCGCTTCTTGACAACCAATTCCAGTTCGCAAAAAATCCGATAGGTGGCGCTTCTTGACAACCAATTTTAGTTCGAAAAAATTCCGATAGGTGGCGGTACTTGGTACCCGATTTTAGCTCGAACAAATC
Source organism: Escarpia spicata (assembly GCA_963995525.1). Lineage (NCBI taxonomy): Eukaryota > Metazoa > Annelida > Polychaeta > Sabellida > Siboglinidae > Escarpia > Escarpia spicata. The sequence continues at coordinate 69,988,872 of OZ023206.1, read as the reverse complement.
CGATAAGTGGCGCTACTGGTCAACCCAATCTAGTTCGAAAAAAATCCGCTAGATGACTGTTTTAGTTCATGACCTATCCGATAGGTGGCGCCATCGGTACACGTGACCTACATCCGGGACATTCACCTTTGACCTTGACCTACATCCGGGACCTTCACCTACATCCGGGTCATTGGCATTGACCTACATCCGGGTACTTGACCTTGCCCTACATCCGGGTACTTGACCTTGCCCTACATCCGGGTACTTTCCTCTTCCTCCGCGCAGCGCAATCCATGCGCGGTAAAGGACATATAGTACTACTCTCCCACGTCAACGCCGTGTCCGCTGATATAAATACCGTCATCGCATGACGTGCACTTTCCCGGCCCGATGAGTCTATGACTTAAATCCCAAAACAGCAGGTTGGCGCCGGCCGAGAGGACGGCCCAAGAGACCAGTGGTCCGATTCAATCATCCGTGACCTGGCCACTGCCGGCATTGACAGTACCACTGTAGCATTTATGCTATTTGTGGATGTTTAAATCTACTTTCCTTAGGTTTAATTTGGTAAATGAGGAAGGTCAAGCCAGTAGATAGGCAGATTGTTGACCAACCGCCTTAGTTATGTATTTAGAGCAACTTGATATATAAGAACCCTACTAGACTGAGCCATGTAGTGTACGGAGACCTCACTAATCCGTGACATAATTGCGGCTCGTACGCGGGATTCCGGCGAGGGGGAAATTAAAATAACACCTTCGGTCAACGCTATGAATTGCGGGTAACACGTGACGGCAACATATAGAATATGCATAGAACTTGGCTGTACTCTCGTTCCGTGGAGTGTCATCGTTATTCCGTGGCTAGAGACGAAACCTACATCTATTCCAGTAGCCGTAGTGTAGGGTAATTCACATGCCCCTTGTCGTTGCTGTCCCATATTTCTCGCTACACTTACAGTATGCCATTCACGTTTTGAGGCAGTAGACTTGTTTATTGCACCGGTATAGGACCATGGATTAATCGTCGAATTAAGGGTAAGTAAGAGCTTTGTTATTTTTCAGCTGTACGAGGAAGTTGAATTACTTGTTGCATTTGCCGAGTTGGCAGTGGGCAGATTAAAGTCCCTCAGAATTTCCGTGTGTTGATAGTTGACACGGCGTGGTTGAAGTCGTATAGTGATTTTATTATTCCAGTCTTATGAGAAGATTGTGTGGAGTGTTGTAGCGTAGCTAGCACTTTTGTTGTTTACAGGTGATTTACCTTTTGTATTACTTAAGCGTGATATCCGTTTAGTGATTGTTTCGTGTGTTGCACTAGTTTGCAAACATGGATCTTGCTCAATTAATTGAGTTTGGCGAGAAGTTAGGGTTAACAGTTTCCGAACTTCAGGCATTTGTTCGCGATGAACAAGGAACCGCCCGGGCTGAGCGACAAGCTGCGCGCGAGGCGGAGAAAGAGAAACTCCAGGCCGATATGGAGAAAGAGAGGCTCAAGGCCGATAAGGAGAGGCTCCAGGCCGAGATCCGAGAAAAGGAGGCGGCGAGGCAGGCCGAGCTACGCGCGCGAGAAATGGAGCATGAAGAAAAGATGGCCAGGCTCCACAACGAGGCTACCACCTTAGAGAACCGAAATTCGTTGAGTAATGCTTCAACAATTACTAAGGGAGTCCGTAGTCCTCCGTTGCCCTGTTTTAACGAAGACAGGGATTCGATTGATGCCTATCTCCAGCGCTTTGAAAGATATGCGGAACGCGAGAATTACGCTATTTTTCTGAGTGCATTGTTAACCGGTCATGCGCTGGAAGTTTATTCCCGTTCCCCGGTTTCCGTGGCCAACGATTATGACCAGTTGAAGCAAGCGTTGCTAAGATAGTACCGACTGACTGTAGGGGATTTTCGTAAGAAGTTTTACACCTGTTCTCTAAATTCGACTGAAACAGTGTCGCAGTATTTTGCTCGTACGGAGCACTATTTGGCTCAGTGGATTTCTTTGTCAAACATTAATGAGTCTTTCGAGGGCCTTAAGGAACTCATTCTGAGTGGGGAAAGAGAATGTGTTAGAGTTGGTGAGAACATTTACAGATGCCCAATCCTCATATGATAACAGGGAAAATCGTCCCGAAAAGTAGACCAGGGGAGGGGAGGTACCCTATTTCTAGCCCTACCCCACGACCCGTTCCTCCACCGCGTTCATGTTTCCTTTGTAATCGGCCAGGTCACATCGCGAGACAGTGTACAGTGGGAGTGCAGAATAGGAATCCTCCACTGCAAAGGATGAAACCAGTGGTTGGGAACTGTGCAGTTGTGCTAAACCAGAATTCCCCAAGTCACCAATGTAATGTGGGTGGGACTGATGTCACGTTGCAATGTGGATGTAAGATCCCCGTAATTGCTAGTGCTTGTGTTCAACATAAAAACAGTTGTAACTTACCGGTTGAAGAGGGGTATGTGGGGGAATCCCCAGTGAAAGTACGACGCGACAGCTCGTGTAACGGAGTCGTTGTACGACATAGCCTAGTTCCGGAAGATCAGTTAACTGGGAAAACCAGAGTCCTTATACTGATAGACCGATCCGTCATTGAAGTCTTGACTGCCCGGTGCCATGTGAAAACTCCCTTTTTCACAGGAGAAATTGAAGCCCTATGTCTAAACAACCCCGTTTATGACTGAGCCATTGGCAACGTTGTTGAATTAAATTTGCCCTGTTCCGATAACAGTGAATGTTCTCCTTTTCGATGAACCAAGCCAGATGGTGTCCCCGCTACTGTTGAGACCCCTTTGAATGACACCCCAGTCACCGGGTGTGCTGTAGAAACCCGTGCTCAACGGGAGCGCCTTTCCAAGCCACAAAACCTTTGATAGTGCCTCAAGTTGATGGTGCGAGTGTATCCGCCGACGATTTCTTGAGAGAGCAAAAGGGGGATGAGACCTTGAAGAAATGCTTTGATTCGGCTGAAGTGACTAAAGGGAAACCTAAGTGAGAACAAACAAGTCAATTCGTGATCGAAAGGGGGCTCCTTTATCGCTTGTATCAGAAAGAGAAAGAGGGTGAGACTGTGAAAAAAACTAGTAGTCCCCAGAATTTTGCGCAATCGAGTCATGACGCTAGTACATGAAACAATCATATCTGGACATCAGGGAATTAGGAAGTCGCTAGACAGAATCCTCCTTAACTTCTACTGGCCAGGTATAGTAGGTGATGTCCGTAGATTCTGCCAGTCATGTGACATCTGTCAGAGGACCGTTAGTCGATGTAATGTCCCTAAGGCTCCTGTACAAATGATCCCCATCATAAACACGCCCTTTGAAAAGGTAACGATATATTTGGTAGGTCCCATAACCCCAGTGACAGGGAGAGGTAATCGGTAGATCTTAACCCTGGTAGATGTCGTTACTACATACCCAGAAGCACCCCAGGAGAGCATGAAATTTCCCCTTTTTAGTTACTCTATGGAAGGACAGTCAGGAGGCCTATGATGATTCTTAGAGAGTTATGGGAGAATGAGAAACCAGACGATGAGCTAGTAGAAACGTACCAGTACGTAGTGGATCTCCGTAATCGGATAGAATCAACTTGCGAAGTAGCTAGAGAGAATCTTAAGAATTCTCAAGACCGGTATAAGGAACACTTTGATCGAAAGGCCAAGGTGCAAACCCTAGGAGTAGGAGACAAAGCCCTCATCCTTCTCCCCACTGATTCAAATAAGTTGCTCATGCAATGGAAGGGTCCATATGAGGTGATAGAGAGAGTGGGGATAAACGATTACCGGGTAAAGATCGTAGATAATCGTAAACTCTTCCACATCAACATGATGAAGACATACTATGAGAGAGGTAATGTGGAGATGCTAGGTTTAGCTGCTGTTGTCGAAGAACAACCTGACTGTGAGACTGATGAGGATTTTCCCATTCCTGAGAGAGAGGGAAACATTGGGGACGTTCATGTGAGTGATAGTTTATCACCTGATCAGACACGAGACTTGAAACAGCTAATGGAAGAATTTCCTTCCATCTTTTCGAGCACACCGTGGCAAACTAGTCTCTTGTTCCATCCATTGAGGTAACGTCCTCTAGTCCCGTGAGATGCAAACCGTACCCTATTCCATTAGCCAAGTTGGGAGTGATAAAACAGGAGGTTGAGAAGATGCGAGAAATGGGCGTGATTGAGCCATCTCATTCACCGTACTCATCGCCTTTGTTGTTAGTTCGTAAATCTGACTCCACATACAGACCGGTAGTAGATTTTTGCCAGTTAAACAAGGTTACTAAATTCGATGCAGAACCTATGCCCAAGCCCGATATCATTTTGGCTGAGGTGGGGCAGGATAGGTACTTGTCCAAACTAGATTTCTGCAAAGGCTACTAGCAAATAAGGATGACACCGTAAGATAAGGAAAAAACCGCATTTTGTACTCCCCAAGGGTTGTTCCAATTCCGCGTCATGCCTTTCGGTCTAGTCAACGCCGGCGCATCGTACAGTCGCATGATGCGCATACTCTTAGATGGCCTCGATGGTGTTACTAATTATGTTGACGATGTATTGATTCACACCTCAACATGGAAAGATCACTTATCAACACTATGGCAGTGTCCGTCCGAGTGAGACAAGCGGGTCTCACAATAAAACCGTCGAAGTGTTATCTTTGGTTTGAATCCGTCGATTTCCTGGGGCACCAAGTAGGTCAAGGAGAAGTGAAGATCCAGGAATACAAGGTAAACAAGATTAGGAATGCGCCCATTCCTACCACGAAGAAACAAGTGAGGTCTTTTCTAGGTTTGGCAGGATATTACCGGAAGTTTGTTAGTGGGTATTCCAGAATCGCGGCTCCATTGACTGATCTCACATAGGCAAAATAGCCTAACAAGGTAAGTTGGAATGATGAGGCGGATAAGACCTTCAATCTACTGAAGCAGGCCGTGTGTAAGACGCCTATCCTCAAATTGCCTGACGTCAACAGACCCTTCGTCTTGGTACAGATGCCGGACTCGGAGCAATGTTACTCCAAGAGAATAACGGAGTCTTATTCCCAGTCGCGTTTGCGAGCAAGAAGCTCAATCCCACGCAAAGGCGATATTCCGTAGTAGAAAGGGAATGTCTGGCAATTGTTTGGGGACTCGATGAATTTCACTTATACGTATATGGGCGAAGTTTCATTGTCCAGTGTGATCAACGATCCCTGAAATTCCTAAACACTGCGAAGTTGACAAACAATCGCGTTATGCGATGGGCTCTTAAAGTCCAACCCTATCGTTTCCGGGTAGAGCCAATCCCTGGAACAGATAACATAGGTGCAGACTACCTAAGCCGAATGGAACAGATGTAGGTTCCATCAAATTAGTTGAGACTGAAGTGTCA
>OZ023206.1:69951032-69981032 GCA_963995525.1 Escarpia spicata | reverse complement strand
ATATTGTATCATAGCATATGCAGTCAAAATAGTTATTCATATGCTTAAACATTGTTGACACTGCTGAACAATACATTGTTCTGTAATTCCAAAGTTGTTTGATATTATCTCTCAAGAAACGTTAATTTTGAAACAGTACGCTGTGTTTCCTAGTCGTCATTAGCGGAATGGCTTCACCGCGGGGGCGTGTGTCACACTGCCGAAGGACCGATGAGAGCTGATGTTCGACGTTTCGACTCAGGGCTAGTTTCGATTGGTGGATGTTGACTGCTTCTTGGTTTTTTTCTCCTGTGCCAGTCATCTTCATGGTCCAGTGGTCCATGGTCTCTGATGGCTACATTTAATCATTCGCTTTATTTATGATCCACCTTCCTGTGATATAACGTTGTTCTTTTATCATTTCCTCATCTCGTTCTTAATAATCGACCTTCAAAGGCAACGTTAGCCAGCGGCTGTCTACCAGCTGTTTGCATCAATGGCCGCCGTGTTCATGTCACATTTAAGCGTGTCTCTGTATCAGAAATATTGACGGCCAATCAAAATACCCATTTAGCCATATAAGACATCTTTCTGTATACGACCACCAACCACAACGGAGCCTAAAGGCGCATATGTGCTGAAGCAGGAAACACACTCCAGGACCTGTTTTGTCGTCACCTCGTCCTACCAAAGGATGCGACTGAGGCGGCGAAGGTGGAATCTGTACAGTGTCTTGTGTTTTGTGTTTTGTCTTGTCTGTGTTGTCCAGGCCTAAGAGGTGTAGAGGCAAAAATGCCTAATATAAGAGTTTGTTATTTCCCGTAAAATTACTATTTTCCAAATTCTCTTGTGTAGTTTGGTCAAGAGGGCTGCAGTTTTGCTATACGTGTGTTAATTTCATTATCTAGTAACAAGTTACTCGTGGTTGCGGAATTTAGGACCGTGAACGTTTGAACGACGTATTGTTGTCAATGTTGATTAATGGTGAAACAACAATATGCTGCCCCATGAGATCCATCTTTTTATTGCTGGTAGTCAATCCATTTCTTGGCACGCGAAGTCTGGCCTTTAGTTTCTTGATGTCTTTCTCGGTATGAGTTGCCAACGTGACATCAGCAACGGCAAATATTTCTCGGATGATGGCTCGCTTTTGTCTCCGTTCTCAACCGGGCGACAACAAACTAGTCTTGGACCTGATTTCAAAAACCGCCTTAACCAACATATAGTTGAAACCCCCTGCCAACATAGGTTTATTTGTATTTTATTTTTAATTGAACTATAAACTATTAACAATAGCAAAACGCTTTTGATGTCCGTTCTATAATAAATAAAACGACTACTTTTGTATAATTATTAAACGGATAATAGTGTCTGCTTTCTAGTTTGGATGTATATTTATGTTATGATGCACCTTTGATGTGTCTGTGTTATAAAATTAGTTAACATCAGTTTACTTATTAGTAACACGTGTGCATGTATTTTAGTTTTGTTGCGTTATGATTGTAATGCACTAGTAAATAACTAGTTAGTATATCATGATGATATATTTTCTTTTGCACGCATTGTGATTTACATATAATTACGCACATATAAAAGGAATATTTAGTAATTCATTTTGTTATTTATTTTAGATGCTTATTATACTTTATACACACTCTATTATACGAAAAACGACAGTGATCATTAGTGGGCAGATTATGTGTTTTGTAATTTAGTGCAAAAACTGCTCATTTCGTCAGTAAAATACTCATCTTTAATATGTTTTCGGTTGTTCCAAGGTCACCGCACACACACACACCCACACACACACACACACATATATATATATATATATGGTTGTGACCTTGAAACAACCGAAAACATCAAGGATGGGTATTTTACTGACGAAATGAGTAATTGTTGCACAACATGACCAAACACAAAATCTGCCCACCCATGATAACTGTCGTTTTCGTATAATAAAATGTGTATAAGTATAAGCAACTTATGTAAATAGCAATACGAATGGTTAAATATGCCTTATACACGAATGTTTTATACACTAAAGCCTGAATATGATGATCATCTTGCTGAAGTGATGGACACTGGACAACAATTGAATATAACCATTTATGTTTGGTTATAAAAGATTCAAGGTTATACATATCCCAAGCTTTGTTATAAATGGTGAAAACAAATTGGACATACTAGCATTGATCACAGTGACAATGCTGATACGGCTAGGCAACACAGATAATTTATGCACAGGGGAATGCCTGGATTATAAAATTTCGTTTGTATACAGAATCTGTAAAATATACTCTGTTCAAATCATATTTTACTTCATTACATGCAGGTCAGTTATGGTGGAATAATGTATGAATAAGAAAACAGTAACATACAATGATGTATTTAGGATGCGGTGCAATAAACTTAGAAGGTGTAGTGGTTAGTCATGTTTGTGTCATGAGGAGTACCCACCTGCAAAATATTTATCAGGTAAAACGTGTACAGTTTTATGACATAACATGTCATACATGGTGGTGCCTAGCCATATTTTATATGCGGTGTAAATTTTCAAAGTTTCAAAGAGTACACCGTGGATGAATTCTTCAGAATGTTATTTTAGTATGTCGTGCTGCGATCACTTTGGACGGTAACTGATAATTAATCCAACCCAGAACAAAAGACTGCTAACCCTAAGCCAATGTAAGCGTCTAGTCCTAGGCTAGGGTAGGCAATATGTCAATAATAGTTACCCATATTTGTTCCTGCTAATAATTCATAAAACCTGTGATCACGTTTAAACTTCTGTTCATATAAAACGTATTTTGACATACTAGTGGTTATATATATAGGTAGTTTAATACATGTAATAACTTGTATAGAACAGTGTGGGTGTGTGTGAGTGCGTGCGTGCGTGCATGTGTGCAAACAATGATAAGATCAATATGCCTATGTAGTAATACAATAAAGCATCACTAGCTTCATAATAATCACTTTTTAATATAGTAATTTAGTTTGATGTTGTTATATAATAGAATTGACATTTCAATTAATTGGCTTTAATTAATTAATTTATCTTCATAATTTAATATGTCTAGTTCTCTTTTAGATACATTTTATTTTTAACTTGGCTAATTGTGTAAAATGTATTTCATTTGATCCTATTAGTGCCTATGAGTACGTTTACTTAAACCAAACCAAAATATATCATGGTACATTTATTACATTACAAATGCAGGCTACAAAAATTAATATAAAATAATTCTCAATAAACAACATCATTTTATGCAGGTGCAGTTGTTTCAATAAATCATAAAAGTAAACATAATGTTATTGTTTGTTAGTACTTTCACAACCGTTTTCATTCCAAATATGTATTCATGTTGGAAATGCTTGTATTCCACTTAGAGCATGCTCTCGGGAAACGGAGCTAAAGTCTCAAAGTAAAACAAATTACACGTACAACTTGATGCAGGTAAACATGTATACGGATTTAAAAGTATGCATATACACTACATAAACTAAGACACGCATGAGTTGAAGCAGAAATACACATATGCATTGCAAGTTTTTTATTTGGGTCGATTCTAGTCATACACATCAACACTTGAAAGTTGAGAAATTAAGTGACTGAAATTAGCAACCTTTTAGCTAATTCCACATCGTACATCCTAACAAACTGAGGTTATCACAAGGCAAGGTTCAAATGTTTACGGCTTCAAATAATTCAAATGCTCCCGTATAATAATGCTATTTTATTATCTCGTATTGACATATAGGTGCTAACAGGATACAATTAAGTACCATTTTAAACAATTAGCAAAGTCAAAGATAAAAATGTGTTTAAAAGGTAACTAACCATATAAATAAATGATCCTGATGAGGGAATACCATTATAATTTGGGACCACGTAAATTATTTGAAGGCGAAACCAGTCAAACCTCGCTTAACGGTCACCTCAGTAATACACGTATGGTGTGGAATTAGCAAAATGGTTCCTCACTTCAGTCATATTTCACCTTTTAGGTGTTACTGTCTATTTCTATAATCGACCAAAAAAAGAACCTTGCATTGCATATTTGTGTTTCAGCTTCAAATCATGCATGTCTTAGTTTCTGTAGTGTATATGTGTACTTCTAAATTCATAAACACATTTCCCGGCATACTACATAATATGTCTTTTTTACTCTGTCAGATGTTTGCAACATTTCCCGTGAACATGTTCCAAGTGAATTACAAGCATTTCCACATGACACATATATTTGGATTGAAACAGTGGTCAAAGAACTAACGAAAAATAATATTATGTTTACTTCTATGATTTATTAAAATAACTGTAGCTACATAAAATCATGTTGTTTATTGTGGATAATTTTTTTAATTTGTAGTATACATTTGTAATGTAGTAAATGTAACAAAATATATCTTGGTTAAAAACTGGTAAAACAGTAATATTAAATACATATTTTTTACAATAAGTCAAGTTAAAATACAATGTGTGTAAAATTTTCGACTCTCGACGGTTTGGCGTCGAGCGGTTTGCCGCTGTATATGTACTAGGCTATGTGTTATTCCAATTAGGGCTATTTTTATTTTGTAACTTGCCGTCGAGATTTACGTTGTCGTCTACATGAGTACTAGGCCCATTAAGCATGTGAAATTAATAAGTTAAATAAATTACATTTAAGCCAAATAATTGAAATGTCAATTCTACTATATAACAACATCAAACAAAACACTATATTAAAATGTGATCATTATAATGTTAGTAGTGGTTTATTGTGTTATTAGATAGGTATATTGATCTCATCATTCTCTGCACACACACGCACACGCACGCACACGCGCACACACGCACGCACGCACGCACACTCTCTCTCTCTCTCTCTCACACACACACACACACACACACACACACACACACACACACACACACACACACACACACACACACACACACACACACACAAACAACGGAAACCGACAGGCGTGTTCGCTGAATAGATTAATAATAATATATTTACTGGTCTCGTTCAAAGTCGTCATGGCCCACGGTATCAAGCGTATGCCATGTGCTTGTGGGCGAGCCGTACAACATCCTGAACTTAATTGTGTCGTCAGTTCCGGCGTTTTGCTTTGGTGAGGTTTTTACAATCAGTGTGTAGCTACATCCTGCAACATATTTTAGCCAACATTTTACTCTACAACTGGTGCCACCCACACATCCTTGAGCGTTTTTGTAAAATCCCATTAATAACCAAATTAACTATCGCCTAGAACATATATACTACTTTTCTGAACATCTCGAATCGTAAACACCCAAACAACGAAAATGATGTGTCCAAACGCATGTTTTCAAGTATCCTATTTGAATCAGCCTTGCGCTGGGGTCTTTAACAAGGCAAGCACTATTCACTAATACGTCTTTTACCTTCTCTACGTACCATTTGTTATCAAGCTTTGGCTGTGTTGTCAGTGAAGCTGGAATACATTGTTTGAGAAATAATTTATACCCCGCGAAACACACCGACACTGCATGAGAGAAATGCTGTTATAAATATACAATTAATGGTAATATACATTAATCAAAAGTCAGTACATTATGTTTTTTTTTAAATCAAAAACACATCTTAATGTTATGTCTATTATGTGTCCGACAACAAAATCATAATAACTAAAGTCACTATTGTGATAAATGTCAAGACAGTGAAGAATTAACTTAATGTGTGTTTTTTAAACTAAATCAAATTAAATTTTAAATGTCTTTCAAACTTCCTATACGTAAACTTAATACTCTTTTCAACTAACATGCCAAATTTGAAAGCCTGGTCATTGCGAATTCATGTCACCAAGCCCGATTAAACGTGGTCATTTGCGTGTCACAAAGCAACCAGCCCGTGAGATATTGCTGACGTCACCACAGGCTATCGCGGAATTTAATATTTGTATTAATATTTAGCATTAATTGAATGCTCTATCTTGCATTAATTAATATCAGCTGTCGCGTATGAGGCATTCGCGATGTTCAAAGAGCAATAATTTAAGAAATAAAAACAAATATTGGGTACATCCTGCAGGGGTACCCGGACTGTCAGTCTTCGTGAAACACCGGCAAAAAGTGGTCATTATATAAAACACAATGTAAAATTTTTCATTTTGTAAACATGCATGATTTTGTTTATGAACACTACCAAAATCTACCCCATTTGCACTGTGAAATCAGAAATAGAAAATGTGGCACGGCTTTTGTATGGTAGCGCTTCCAAATTTGGAAAGGTAACATGGACATGCCATTTTGGCCGTTTTTTGCTCTCTACGCTCACTTTTTGCCATTTAAAGAAATAAAAAGGCAGGCAAACTATATATGATCTGAAAGCTCTTACTAAGACAAATTTTTGGTGAAATTTGTGTAAGCCTGACTTTATAATTCACGGTGTGTGAGTCTAAAGACACGATTTAACAAATTGTACCCTTTTTGGGACAATGGCCCAACAGCTTTCACAAATATATGACATGGCTATTTTGTTATTAAAATGTAGAAATGCAACCCCTGTAACTCGTTTGCTGAAAGCGCATAATTTCGAAAAATTATAATTTGACGGTGAACTTGTTTGACCTTGGAGTCATCCTTGTTCTACAACAGTAAGCGCCGACACCGTTATCGAGATCAGAGGTCTCCTCATCGACAGAGCACGCCAGCACACTCCCTTCTACATCGGGTGCAGGTACTGCAAGAAGCGTATGATTACCGACGATAGGGGACATTTCCAATGCAAACGACACGGTTACGTTCCCTCTGACGTGCATTTCGCGGTGCGCATGCGTTTTGTCGAGACAGCGACGGGTCGATCTATATGGCTGACTTTATTCGACCAGTGTATGGCTCTTCTCCTAGACGTGAATAGGTGGTGGTGGTGGTGGTGGTGGTGGTGGTGGTGGTGGTGGTGGTGGTGGTGGTGGTGGTGGTGGTGGTGGTGGTGGTGGTGGTGGTGTGTGTGTGTGTGTGTGTGTGTGTGGTGGTGGTGGTGTGTGTGTGTGTGGTGACCATCATGTGTTGGTAGTACTTAGCACTTTTTAGTGTTGGTAGTACTTAGAACTTTTTAGTGACGGTACGACTTAGAACTTTTTAGGGTTGGTAGTACTTACAACTTTTTAGTGTTGGCAGGACTTAGAACTTTCTAGTGTTGGTAGTATTTAGAACTTTTTAGTGCTGGTAGGACTTAGAACTTTTTAGTGCTGGTAGGACTCAGAACTTTTAGTGACGGTAGGACTTAGAACTTTTTAGGGTTGGTAGGACTCAGAACTTTTTAGTGTCGGTAGGACTTAGAGCTTTTAGTGTTGGTATTACTTAGAACGTTTTAGTGCTGGTAGGACTTAGAACTTTTAGTGTTGGTAGTACTTAGAACTTTTTAGCGACGGTACGACTTAGAACTTTTTAGTGTAGGTAGTACTTAGAACTTTTTAGTGTTGGTAGGACTTAGAACTTTTAGTGCTGGTAGGACTTATAACGTTTTAGTGACGGTAGTACTTAGAACTTTTAGTGCTGGTACGACTTAGAACTTTTTAGGGTTGGTAGGACTTAGAACTTTTTAGTGTTGGTAGGACTTAGAACTTTTAGTGCTGGTAGGACTTATAACGTTTTAGTGACGGTACGACTTAGAACTTTTTAGTGTTGGTAGTACTTATAACTTTTTAGTGACGGTAGGACTTAGAACTTTTTAGGGTTGGTAGAACTCAGAACTTTTTAGTGTCGGTAGGACTCAGAACTTTTTAGTGTCGGTAGGACTTAGAACGTTTTAGTGTTGGTAGTACTTAGAACTTTTTAGTGTTGGTAGGACTTAGAACTTTTTAGCGACGGTACTACTTAGAACTTTTTAGTGTTGGTAGGACTCAGAACTTTTTAGTGTCGGTAGGACTTAGAACTTTTTAGTGTTGGTAATATTTATAACTTTTTAGTGTTGGTAGTACTTAGAACTTTTTAGTGTTGGTAGTACTTATAACTTTTTAGTGACGGTAGTACTTAGAACTTTTAGTGCTGGTACGACTTAGAACTTTTTAGGGTTGGTAGGACTTAGAACTTTTTAGTGTCGGTAGGATTTAGAACTTTTTAGTGTTGGTAGGACTTAGATCTTTTAGTTTTGGTAGTACTTAGAACTTTTTAGTACTGGTAGGACTCAGAACTTTTTAGTGACGGTAGGACTTATAACTTTTTAGTGTTGGTAGTACTTATAACGTTTTAGTGACGGTAGGACTTAGAACTTTTAGTGCTGGTAGTACTTATAACCTTTTAGTGACGGTACGTCTTATAACTTTTTAGGGTTGGTAGGACTTATAAATTTTTAGTGTCAGTAGGACTTAGAACTTTTAGTGTTGGTAGTACTTAGAACTGTTTAGTGAAGATACGATTTAGAACTTTTTAGGGTTGGTAGTACTTAGAACTTTTTAGTGCTGGTAGTTAGCTAGAGAAAAAAAGTTGGGGTTAACCTCGCGAAAATTTTAACAACCACCAAAGTGGTTGTATAAATTTTCAGAAAATGTTCGCGAGGTTAACCCCAACTTTTTTTCTCTAGCTAACCTAATTATATATTTTACCCGCTAGATGGCGCCATTATGTGACGTAGTACTCCGATTATCCACTAGGGGGCGCTACGCCTGATGTTATGTCATACCGGAATTCACTTGACTGTCATGGCGGCCTCTACTAGGGACGCTACGCCGGAAGTAACGTAGTACCGGAAGTTATTTGAATGACATGGCGACCTGTCATGGCGGCCTCTACGCTTCCGCTATTCCCAACGAGTATGTGTGTCAACGAATAGAGAACTATCATGGCCGGTAGATGGCAATACTCTTACTAATTACATTGGTGTCCGTTGAGTGGCGTTGGGAACCATGATGGTCACCTCTTTGAATGATGTCCTGTCAGGTAGTTGTCCTTCGCTATCGTGTGGGGTAGTACTCCGATTATCCACTAGGAGTCGTTATGATAGATGTGATGTCATACCGGAAGTTATTTGAATGTCATGACGACCTGTCATGGCGGCCTCTACGGTTTCACCATTTCCGGAAGTGTGTCGACGAATAGAGAACTATCATGGCCGGTAGATGGCAATACTCTGACTAATTACATTGGTGTCCGTTGAGTGGCATTGGGCCCCCTGATGGTCACCTTTTTGAATGAAGTCCTGTCAGGTAGTTTGCCTTCGCCATCGTGTGGTGTAGTACTCCGATTATCCACTAGGAGTCGCTAGGCCAGATGTGATGTCATACCGGAAGTTACTTGAATGTCGTGACGACCTGTCATGGCGGCCTCTACGGTTTCACCATTTCCGGAAGTCGAGGTCAAGAGAATAGAGATATGTCATGGTCGGTAGATGGCAATACTCTGACTAATTACATTGGTGTCCGTTGAGTGGCGTTGGGAACGATGATGGTCACCACTTTGAATGAAGTTCTGATGCAGTTTTTGTGTTAAGGGAAGTCACGTGATGTACTTTCGGTCTGATTGGATATGAAAATGAGATGACGCCGAAAACTAGTGTATATAGTTTAGTGTTTCGGTCATAGCAGTTTTCAAATTCGTTTGCTACGGCAGCCTATACTAGGGACGCTACGTCGGAAGTGATGTCACACCGGAAGTTACTTGACTGTCATGGCTGCCACTATGCTTCGGGTATTCCTGGAAGTGTGTCTGAACACTAAAAAGTTCTACCGACACTAAAAAGTTCTAAGTACTACCAACACTAAAAGTTCTAAGTCCTACCAGCAATAAAACGTTATAAGTCCTACCGACACTAAAAAGTTCTGAGTCATACCAGCACTAAAAAGTTCTAAGTACTACCAACACTAAAAGCTCTAAGTCCTACCGACAATTAAAAGTTCTGAGTCCTACCGACATTAAAAATGTCTGAATCCTACCAACCCTAAAAAGTTATAAGTCGTACCATGACTAAAAAGTTATAAGTCCTACCGTCACTAACAAGTTCTAAGTACTACCAGTACTAAAAGTTCTAAGTCCTACCAACACTAAAAAGTTATAAGTACTACCAACACTAAAAAGTTCTAAGTCGTACCGTCACTAAAACGTTATAAGTACTACCAACACTAAAAAGTTATAAGTCCTACCGTCACTAAAAAGTTCTGAGTCCTACCAGCACTAAAAAGTTATAAGTACTACCAACACTAAAAGCTCTAAGTCCTACCGACACTAAAAAGTTATGAGTCCTACCAACACTAAAATAGTCTAAGTCCTACCGACACTAAACATTTCTAAGTCCTACCAACCCTAAAAAGTTCTAAGTCGTACCAGCACTAAAAGTTCTAAGTACTACCAGCACTAAAAAGTTCTAAGTATTACCAGCACTAAAAGTTCGAAGTCCTACCAACACTAAAAAGTTATAAGTACTACCAATACTAAAAAGTTATAAGTCCTACCGATACTAAAAAGTTATAAGTACTAACAACACTAAAAAGTTCTAAGTCCTACCAGCACTAACAAGTTCTAAGTACTACCAACACTAAAAGCTCTAAGTCCTACCGACACTAAAAAGTTCTGAGTCCACCGACACTAAAACGTTCTGAATCCTACCAACACTAAAAAGTTATAAGTACTACCAACACTAAAAAGTTATAAGTCCTACCGATACTAAAAAGTTATAAGTACTAACAACACTAAAAAGTTCTAAGTCCTACCGTCACTAAAAAGTTATAAGTACTACCACCACTAAAAAGTTCTAAGTCGTACCGTCACTAAAACGTTATAAGTCGTACCAGCACTAAAAGTTCTAAGTACTACCAACACTAAAAAGTTCTAAGTCGTACCGTCATTAAAAAGTTCTAAGTCCTACCAACACTAAAATAGTCTAAGTCCTACCGACACTAAACATTTCTAAGTCCTACCAACACTAAAAAGTTATAAGTACTACCAACACTAAAAAGTTCTAAGTCCTACCGACACTAAAAAGTTCTGAGTCCTACCAACACTAAAAAGTTCTAAGTACTACCAACACTAAAAAGTTCTAAGTCGTACCGTCGCTAAAAAGTTCTAAATACTAACAACACTAAAAGTTCTAAGTCCTACCAGCACTAAAACGTTATAAGTACTACCAATACTAAAAAGTTCTAAGTCCTACCAGCACTAAAATGTTATAAGTCCTACCGTCACTAAAAAGTTCTAAGTACTACCAGTACTAAAAGTTCTAAGTCCTACCAACACTAAAAAGTTATAAGTACTACCAACACTAAAAAGTTCTAAGTCGTACCGTCACTAAAACGTTATAAGTCCTACCGTCACTAAAAAGTTCTGAGTCCTACCAGCACTAAAATGTTCTAAGTACTACCAACACTAAAAGCTCTAAGTCGTACCAGCACTAAAAGTTCTAAGTACTACCAGCACTAAAAAGTTCTAAGAACTACCAGCACTAAAAGTTCTAAGTCCTACCAACACTAAAAAGTTATAAGTACTACCAACACTAAAAAGTTATAAGTCCTACCGACACTAAAAAGTTCTGAATCCTACCAACCCTAAAAAGTCCTAAGTCATACCGTCACTAAAAAGTTGTAAGTACTACCAACACTAAAAAGTTCTAAGTCGTACCGTCACTAAAACGTTATAAGTCCTACCAGCACTAAACGTTCTAAGTCCTACCAACACTAAAAAGTTATACGTACTACCAACACTAAAAAGTTCTAAGTAGTACCGTCGCTAAAAAGTTCTAAGTCCTACCAACACTAAAAAGTTCTAAGTACTACCAACCCTAAAAAGTTATATGTCCTACCTTCACTAAAAAGTTCTAAGTACTACCAACACTAAAAAGTTATAAGTACTACCAACACTAACAAGTTCTGAGTCCTACCAACCCTAAAAAGTTCTAAGTCGTACCGTCACTAAAAAGTTATAAGTCCTACCAACCCTAAAATGTTCTAAGTCGTACCGTCACTAAAAAGTTCTAAGTACTACCAACACTAAAAGTTCTAAGTCCTACCAGCACTAAAAAGTTCTGAGTCCTACCAACCCTAAAAAGTTCTAAGTCGTACCGTCACTAAAAAGTTCTAAGTACTACCAACACTAAAAGTTCTAAGTCCTACCAACACTAAAAAGTTCTAAGTCGTACCGTCACTAAAAAGTTCTAAGTCCTACCAGCACTAAAACGTTATAAGTCCTACCGACACTAAAAAGTTATAAGGCCTTCCAACCCTAAAAAGTTATAAGTCCTACCAACACTAAAAAGTTCTAAGCACTATCAACACTAAAAGCTCTAAGTCCTACCGACACTAAAAAGTTCTAAGTCCTACCGAACCTAAAAAGTTATAACTCTTACCAACCCTAAAAAGTTCTAAGTCCTACCGTCACTAAAAAGTTCTGAGTCCTACCAGCACTAAAAAGTTCTAAGTCCTACCAGCACTAAAACGTTATAAGTACTACCAACACTAAAAAGTTCTAAGTCCTACCGACACTAAAAAGTTCTGAGTTCTACCAACACTAAAAAGTTATAAGTACTACCAACACTAAAAAGTTCTAAGTCGTACCGTCATTAAAAAGTTCTAAGTCCTACCAACACTAAAAAGTTCTAAGTACTACCAACATTAAAAAGTTCTAAGTCCTACCGACACTAAAATGTTCTGAGTCCTACCAACACTAAAAAGTTCTAAGTACTACCAACATTAAAAAGTTCTAAGTCATACCGTCGCTAAAAAGTTCTAAATACTAACAACACTAAAAAGTTCTAAGTCCTACCGACACTAAAATGTTCTGAGTCCTACCAGCACTAAAACGTTATAAGTACTACCAATACTAAAAAGTTCTGAGTCCTACCAGCACTAAAATGTTATAAGTACTACCGTCACTAAAAAGTTATAAATACTACCAACACTAAAATGTCTAAGTCCTACCAGCACTAAAACGTTATAAGTACTACCAACACTAAAAAGTTCTGAGTCCTACCGACACTAAAAAGTTATAAGTACTTCCAACCCTAAAAAGTTCTAAGTCGTACCGTCACTAAAAAGTTATAAGTCCTACCAGCACTAAAACGTTATAAGTACTACCAACACTAACAAGTCCTAAGTCCTACCAGCACTAAACATTTCTAAGTACTACCAACACTAAAAAGTTCTAAGTCCTGCCAACACTAAAAAGTTGTAAATACTACAAACCCTAAAAAGTTCTAAGTCGTACCGTCACTAAAAAGTTCTAAGTACTACCAACACTAAAAAGTTCTAAGTACTACCAACACATGATGATCACCACACACACACACACACCACCACCACCACCACCACACACACACCACCACCACCACCACCACACACACACACACACCACCACCACCTCACACACACACACCACCACCACCACCACCACCACCACCACACACACACACACACACACACACACACATACACACCACCACCACAACCACCACCAGCACCACCACCTATTCACGTCTAGGAGAAGAGCCATACACTGATCGAATAAAGTCAGCCATATAGATCGACCCGTCGCTGTCTCGACAAAACGCATGCTCACCGCGAAATGCACGTCAGAGGGAACGTAACCGTGTCGTTTGCATTGCAAATGTCCCCTATCGTCGGTAATCATACTCTTCTTGCAGTACCTGCACCCGATGTAGAAGGGAGTGTGCTGGCGTACTCTGTCGATGAGGAGACCTCTGATCTCGATAACGGTGTCGGCGCTTACCGATGTTTCTAGAGCTGAGATGACCACGACGTCTGGTTCCGACGGCTCGGAAGGACGGTTGATCACCGTCGTGATGGGTCGGCTCGTCGGCTCGTCGTCGTCGCTCGAGTCTGATGCCTTGCGAGGTCGGTAGTCGGGTGTCTTCAACATGTTGATGATGTTAGCCGTGCTGTCGTCGTGCTTTAACATGGGGACAATTCCCTATGCTTTAACACGAGGTTCGCTCACTTGTCCACTAGGGGATGATACCTACATCCGGGTACTTTTCCTCTTCCTCTACTCAAACTCATTCCCTATGCTTTAACATGGGGAAAATCCCTATGCTTTAACATGGGGAAAATCGCTATGCTTTAAGATGGGGTTCGCTCACTTGTCCACTAGGGGATGGTGTTTGTGGTTCATGAAGTATACGTCAGGAGGCTCTATTGCACGCAAGCGTGCAAGAGACACGAATTTGGACAGTACTCCAACATTTAGTTTACAACTTGTCCGTTAGGTGGCACCACTTGTACAGTTAATTCATTAAAAAATCCGGCAGGTGGCGCTACTGGCCAACGCAATTCAGTTAAAAAAATTCAGTCCACAAATAATCCGCTAGGTGGCGAGTTTTTTTTCTCGCTAGGTGGCGCTTTTGTTTGGGTTCGTTACCTATCCGCTAGGTGGCACCACCGGCGCCGCGTGACCTACATCCGGGACATTGACCTTTGACCTTGACCTACATCCGCGTACTTTTGCTCTTGCTCCTGAATCACTTATCAGTCAGGTCGTACACCACCTCCTTTACTACTTATATATATATATATAATGGCGATAATTAATTTGCATATTAATGGGATTATACAAAAACGCTGAAAGGTGTCTGGGTGGCGCCCGTCACATTTTTGACCTAGAAGGTTTGAAGGTCACAAAAATGCAAAAACCATCGTGCGGACCCCAATGCACGCTTCACTGGTGTCAACACTCGGTCTATAAGACATATCGGAACTATGCTTGTATATGATAATGATAATATTTAAAAAATACTAATGAAATTACTTACTAATATCCTGTGTGACGTAGCAAAATCAACGGATCATTTACAAGGCAACATCGGCAACGCATTATTAAAAATTGATTTGATTTTAGATATCGGCGAAATTAAATTAAATTTCCTACAGACGCAGTGCTGATAGGGAGTTCTACAAAATAAGTGCGACGACCGACAAGGCTCGAATTCCAGCGTTCGTCTTCATTGAAGTGGGTTTGAAGTAGCCGACCGAAGCTGCCTGGGCTTTCTTACTGTGGTGAGAATTGGATGTAGGTAGGCACGTTGTTTGGATGAAAGGGCTTGATAGATAATTGTACTGATCCTTAAAATAATGCGATATCGCACAGGGAGCCAATGCAGTGAGCTTAGAAGTGGCAGTGTGCGAAAAAAAAACGAGGAAATCGTGTAACTACCCTTACCAAACAATGATGGACGCGTTGAAGTTTTGTAATGTCATTGCTAGCGAGATTATATGTGGGGGAATGGCAGTAGCAAGTATGCTGCTAATAACAGCTGTTGTGATAGTTTTAGCGACAGAAAATGGCATATACCGGCGAATACGTCGAAGACCTCGAAAGTGATAAAAACAGCAGTGGCACGTTTCAGGTATGTGTTGTCTAAAATTGAAGACGTTTTCAAAGACATCTCTAGATTATGATTGCTACTTTGACAAATATTTGTTGCCGTTTTCACCAATGACAATGTCTGTCGCCGTTTTGACCAAGATTATCGCCGTCGTGCTTGTCACTGTTCTGTTTTTTTTAATTATCCGAGCCTAGTATTTGTGGGTTTTGGTGACAGCCACCCTCCAAAAGTGGAACCATGCTGATGTGATTATTATAATGTTAGTGAAAGATATACAAGTGGTCCCAAATCTCGCCGTTCGCAAATGGGTAACTCGTTTTAACAAATAATATGAACAGAAAATTTGAACAAACACATCTTATCATACAGGATATTCACATACTGTATATATACCATTTACTTATAATTTACTTTATTAATCTTATTTGTGGAAACAAATTGTTTGAACAGTTGCCCTGAGTGAAGTTGCAATTTTAAATCGGCGGAACTGCTACAGCCCAATTAGTCGCGTTACGTGCGATAATCGTGATTTGAACGTAGACGAGGTAGCGAATCAACGTTCCGATTGAGAAAGCTAGGTCAGTGTTTATCTAACCGATCGACGTGCATGAACACAACGTCACAAGAAGCGAAGACGTATTACGCGCAGCGCGATCTAGACTAGATAGGAAGCGAGCCGAGATCAGGGCACCGTTTCACTAACATTCTTAAGTGCTTTTAAGTCCGATTTCGCTCCACAAAATAGAGTGTCCTCCTTACCTAGAAGCGAAAATGAAAAACTGACGGTTTCACTAATAATTCACCCTCACCCTTGCCTGGACACGGTCCATAAAAACGGTCCTAAAAGTGCCAATTTCTAAGACAACATTACACCATTCTTTAACTATCATAAATAGCTAGATTTTGCTAACTGTGTTTTAATTTGGGTCCACTTTCACGCAGAGAACTGGTTGTTCACAGCCAAATAAGTATTCCAAATGTTAGCGATTAATAGTTTGCTAAAACTTGATTTGTTTATGTGACGTTGGCATCCGTCGTGACCCGTTGTGACGTGGAAATAGTGTCCTCTGTGATATGTCGGCGCCTTCTGTAAGATTTCGTTTTAATTCTTCGCACAGTGAACAAAAAGTCATATGTTGTTGATACGTGATTGTTGGGCCGTATTTTCAAATACTTTTTGGCAACTGTTCAATGTTTGTTAAATGATAACGTTAATGAAACGCATTTTGAAAAAAATCCTTGATTTTTCCGTCAGATTCTGTTCTAGGATGGATTTTCCTTAAGAACTTAATATGTTAGTGAAATTGTCCCTTGGGTATTTGCAAACACTCTCTAATAAAGAAATAAATACTTTACTCTTCTTTCGATTTTCTTCCAATTGTCGGTTACAACACTTGACCTCCTCGGGAAGCAGAATGAGCCAGACTCCCACGAAACTGAAGCAGATGGCGAACATTGTTTCAGTCGACTTTCAGATGCGTTTTGTGTACTTAGTCGTATAGTGTATTGTCAGATTGTGTCTGTTACGGCTCCTTCGGTATTCGCAAGACATTTGAAACTGACACTGAATTGTTCTCCGCGCGGACTTGCGTCACAGCTACATACCGATGACGTAATTTATCGGTCGCGTTGTACGTTACAAAAGCCTCCATGTAGGACATGGGAACGAAGATGTAGAATATGCAATGGGGGTACTGTACTAAGTACTAGTGTAAAGAAAAGGACTTAGTGATAACCATTTGTGCTGATATGAAGGTTTTAGAGCAGTGCGGAATTGCAGATTCAAAGGGAAATCAAATCCTTGCATTAATTAGGCGAGCTGGATTTTCTGTTTTTTTCTCCTGATGGCTTTCAAATGTTCAGTTAAATCCCTATCCACTTGTGCATGCTTGTATAGGTGCTTTCAATACAATCACTAGAACGTGGAATCCCCACATACGATAGATGTAATGGCTTGGATTTCACAAAGTTCTACAGGGTAGGCCAGATTTACTTGAACTCTTTGTTTAGCACAAGAAACTACCAGTGTCTTATCCACTATAGAAACATGTTTTGGGTATTTTCCGTTAATTATGATATTTTATGCCAATGTCCCTGCCAATAACCGTCGCTATAAATGCTGACATAAAACTACTTTAATTTGGTTTGTGGATTTCTTTGAGTTATTTCTAATCCACTAGCGTTATCTGGTTTAAGATGTTATAGTGTATCTCACGTCTTTGGGAAAGATTGCTAAAGTGTACAATGTAAAGTTTGCATTGGTGTATAAGGTTGGTGGAAAGTGCCGTAGATCTGGCTGACCTGTAAATATAGACATGAAATGAATTTAGGATTTTTGTTTTGCTGGAGTCAACCATGAATATTTTCCCTTCAAATTATAGATTACTAATTGTTACCGATGATTTAATAAATTGTTTAGTGCAATTCCAGAATCATTTGTCATTCATTTTTATTTGATGTACAATTTTTTCTTCGTAAAGTAGTCATCCTGTTCCTTATGCAGGCCTCTTATCATGGTTTGTCGATAAATGGAACTTAATTACACATATATTACATTACTTGATAGTAAAATAATATTATCTATCCATTACCATATAGCGGTGCGAATTTCCACTCAAAACGTTTTGGCTCTTCTCGGCTATTATGTAAATTAGACTTACGAAGCATTGCACCAGAAACATTACACGGTGTAATTAAAAAAACAGCAATATCAAAGTTACGGTATTTGGAGAATGACCCAAATACGTTATTGCTATTTCGATACCCGCGAAACACATTTCCCAAGTCCGCAATTACCATTATCATTAAAGATCCCCCCAAAACAAATTGATACCATCTTTTTCTATTTAGTCATAAGTGCCAACATTGTCTTTCTCACAGTATAAGTAAACTTCTAACATTCCTCATATAGTGTGTTGTATGACGAAGAAGAATTTAAAGAACAGCAAAACTATAAAATCATCCGTTGACAACTGAAGAATTTACATTCCACATGACTGTATATGTATTCCATGTATCAAAAATCAAACCATCAAAAAGTGACTAATATTACAGTGACATGAGATGTTGCAAGACGGACGGTATAACTAGTTCGCATGGTACCACAAGAAATGGACATATGACTTAAAATCCCTCTATCTGGCAGGACGAACCAGGTTATAGTCAAATCTTTATTATATCACACTAAAAAATGAAACATAGATAAAAAAAGTCGCCAAATCGACAATGTGTAAACCTTTCGTGAGGATCGACCATAAATGTGTGTGTGTGTGTGTGTGTGTGTGTGTGTGTGTGTGTGTGCGCGCGTGTGTGTGTGAAAAATCTCAACTGAGATTTTTTTACATGCCACCTTTCTGTTGTAATCCGGAAGATTCATCAGTAGTTCAGCATCCTTCCCGCGTCGCGCTATCTCGTCGTGCTGTCACGGATCTTGATATCGGAAGACGGGGAGCTGGTGCTGTTGGAGGTTTGTCGCTGGAACTTCACCGGGTCGCTCTCTCGTAGGCTCCGAACCTTCAGCGGTTCAGAACGACTTCCGGTGCGTCTCGTTGTTTCGAAGACGGGGGATGGGGTGCTGATTGTGAAAATCCGAGTGTTCCAGGAGACACACTAACAATCCGGAAGATTCCCGGATTCCCCGGGAGAGTTGGCGGGTATACCTATTATGTTGAACCGGTGATCAGACATGAAGTTAACGCTGACACAATGATATTTGTCTACCTTTATGCCAATAGCATTGCAATACGAATATTATTTGACAATTCTTCACTATCACGACTTGGGCCCATCGACGGAGGCGTACTTCACATTCTCTACGAACTTCGTCATTTCGAACGAACAACGAGTATCTGCGAGCGCGTTATGTAACGCTGATGTGTATTTGTGAGCTGTGTATTCAAATGCAAGCGGTTTTGCTTAAATCATTGAAATACATATGTTTTGATTGAAATGCAAGTGGTTTTGTTCCAGACAATCAAGTGCAAATGGAATTGCGACGTTTTTCAAATGTACACGCACACGCACACACGCACACACGCGCACACGCGCACACGCGCACACGCGCACACGCGCACACGCGCACACGCGCACACACACGCAGACTCGCACACTCGCACACACACACACACACACACACACACACACACACACACACACACACACACACTCACACGCACACACACACATACACACACGGATAGTTGCTTCTACGACTCATTTGTTTTCACGAACACATTTCTTTCGAATAACAATTTAATACATATCCTCGACTTACACATGTTGCTGATGTCCAGCTTTACAGTAATATAACACTTAATCCATCCGAAACAAAAACCGTTGCCGTAATCTTCGAAATGAGATGAGCGCTTATTTTACAATATACCTTTATTGAGGTGCAATACGCAATAGGCAAAGGATTGCAGCAAATATCCGTGTGGAACATGCAATGAAAACGTTACATGGAACCAAAGAGGAGTAGTTTGTGAGACCTGTAATTAATGGTACCACGCAACCTGCCAGAGCATCCACAGTGAATGCTACGCCTATCTACAACACAGCAGAGTCAGTTGGCATTGCATCGTTTGTGGACAACCAAATTTCAGCACTGTAGCATCTGACCTATATGATTTGGACTCCGAAAGAAGATCACCACCCCACATCATATCTACTGACTTGTCTCTGGGCAGCCCTGACCCAGTTCAACACCAATGGAAACCCCTCCACCGCTCGATACCACAAAGAAATGCCAATGCTCAGAGTAGAGGCAGACCACTTAGGATAGTAAACATCAACTTCCAAAGTATAAAAACAAACAAAGTGAAACTTTTTACTTGATTAACAGTTGCTCACCGGATGTAGTTCTGGGGACAGAAACATGGTTTGACCCATCAATTAAGGATGCAGAATGTTTTCCACCAGGATACAATATACACAGGAAGGACCGCGAGACCACCCCAGGAGGAGGAGTGATGATTGCAGTCAAATATACTTTAGATAGCCAGGTTGAGAACGAATGTGATTCGAGCTGCGAGATCATCTGGGCCAAGATCACAATGAGAAGGTGTAGAACGCTGTATGTGTGTTCTTTTTACCACCCCCGCACAAGTGATGAAGAAAGTATGAAAGAATTTGAATTCTTTCTAAGGAAAACAGCAAGTGTTAATGATGCCTATTTCGTCGTAGGTGGGGATTTCAATCTTCCAGGTATATAGTGGGAATCACACTCTGTGAAAACCTCATGTCCACATCCACTAATTCATCAAAGGTTCCTGACAGTGCTGGACGACCTTGGACTCGAGCAGTTGGTCCGAGTCCCGACTAGAGGGCCAAACATTTTGGACCTTTTCATTACAAATCACCCAAGCCAAGTCACGAGAACGGAGACATTGCCTGGAATCTCGGACCATGATATTGTGTTTGTAGAACTGGACATTAGCCCTGTTCTTTTGCGTCAAGCACAGAGAAAAGTTCTCCTCTACAGCAAGGCCGATTGGCAGAAAATAAAGGACCATGTGACCCAGGTTGGTAATAACATTGTGAACTGTGATGAAGACACCTCAGTCGAAACCTTGTGGTGTAAACTGAGAGACAGCGTCGATCAGAGTGTCGCTCAGTTCGTACCATCAAAGTCAAGCAGAATAGTAGACAATCATCCATGGGTCACCATATATATTCTCCGTCTCATTCGGAAGCGTGATAGGCGGTACAAGAAATACAAGAAAAATCCTACATCGGAGAATTAATCATCATTCAAGGAGGTGTAACACCTCGTGCAGAAGAAACCCCGCCAGTCTTACTGGCAGTATATGGAGAACACCATCCTTCCTGAAGAGACTGACTCTGAAAACCCCCCATCACTGAAGCGTTTTTGGACGTATATAAAGCACAGCAAAAAGGATCTAAGCGGAGTTGCACCGTTGAAGTCTGGCGGCAAACTCGTTACGTCAGCAGCAAAAAAAGCTAGTTCTTAATGAAAAATTTTAATCAGCATTTTCAACTGGGGTTCAACTGTCTCGGGAAGAATTTGAGCAGCAGTGTGAAATTGACACAAACGACAGCAGCTGTACCAAGCTTGAAGACATTGACATCACGGAACAAGGGGTAGCCAAACTGCTGCAGTCCATAAACAGCCATAAGTCGCCCGGCCCTAACAACATACACCTCCAAGTACTCAAAGAACTGGCTCGAGAGCTGGCGCCCATCCTCACCTTCATATTCAGAAGATCACTTGCCTTTGGCGAAGTCCCATCTGACTGGCGTAGAGCACACGTGACCCCCATCTATAAGAAGGGGCAAAAGTGCAAGGCTGAAAACTATAGGCCAGTATCACTTACCTCAATAGTGAGTAAGTTAATGGAACATGTCCTGGTGAGCAACCTCATGAAGCATGCTAAGGTAAACAACATTTTCTATCCACTCCAACATGGACTCCGGCAAGGTCTGTCTTGTGAAACGCAGCTCCTTGAGTTCCTTGATCACCTGACCTCAAATCTTCAGAATAACCACCAGACTGACTGATTATGGATTTTTCCAAGACTTTTGACAAAGTCAGTCATAGCCATTTAATATACAAACTTCAATATTACGGGGTGAGTGAACGCCTGGATTCAAGCTTTTCTGACAAACAGAACCAAAGCAGTCTTCATAGATGGAGATCGATCAAGCTTCATTAAAGTAGAATCCGGAGTCCCGCAAGGCTCGGTGTTGGGACCAGCTTTGTTGTTATTTTACATCAATGACCTTCCGAAGGGACTGAGTTCTACTGTGAGGATGTTTGCAGATGACACTGCGTCATATCTGACTGTCAGACGCTGCTACACTTCAGTCTGACCTTGATACGATGGCCACTTGGGAATCCAAGAGGGCCATGCAGTTCCATCCCTGAAGTGTAGCGTACTGTCCATAACTCGGAGTCGTCACCCAAAGCACGGACATGTCCTCCAACACATAACATCTGTCAGATATTTAGGAGTCACCATCAGCTCTGATCTCAGGTGGGAACAGCATATAAACAACATATGCTCAAAAGCAAACAGAACGCTTGGCTTTCTCAAACGGAACTTGACGATTGGATCTTTATCTATCAAAGAGCGGGCTTACACGGCACTCATAAGACCATCAGTAGAATTTGCAAGCACGGCCTGGGACTCCTACACCAAAAAGAACATCAGCAAAATCGAAGCAGTGCAGAGACGTGCAGCCAGGTTCTGTCTTGGGAAATTTCACAACACATCCAGTGTCAACACCATGCTGACGAGACTGAAATGGCAAACGTTAGAAACAAGGAGGAAGATTGCTCGCGTCACAATGTTTTTCAAGATCACAAATGGCCTCATATCCAGCCTAAGCCTGATAGCACCAACCAGAAGACCTAGACATCATCACAGCAAGACATTTCAGGTACCATCTTCCATAACAAACTACAGGAAATTGTCATTCTTTCCCAGGACCATTCCAGATTGGAATGGACTTGAGACAGTAGTGTCAGCTCCCAGCCTTGGCTGCTTCAAGGTTAGGGTTGCTGCCCATTTCAGTCCCCAATAAACATAACCAGCACTCCCCCCGCCCCACTCCCACATCCACTTTTCATTATTTCCCTTCATCTGTCCAACCCCCCCCCCCCCCACACACAAATCCATTTCTTCAACTGTAAACTATCTTCTCCTATCTATATCTTGTCTGCCTATTCCGATGCGCATCCCCTGCAAATATACCAACAATGATCTTCAAAATGTTGAAGTTGGTTGGTGAATCGGAAGAAGAAGAAGAAGAGGCCTACAATGACAACGATTTAAGAACAACATAGTTTTTTGTTGGGCCCAATCTGTTTACTATATTTTACTATTTACCGAGTCCTCGGTGAAAGTCACACGGAAAGCACGTAACTATTATCGTCTTGTATTTACTGACGCATACTAACTGTATTGTTTTCAACGACGATGATGCAGTCCACTGCTGAGTTCGCATCACGGTTGATATTGCCAAGGACCGTGAATAGTAACAATAATAACAACAACATGAAAACAGCAACGAAGAAACTGAACATGCGATTCCAGTCGGGTGCGCGGATTATTTTCTTGTTCACGGGCATACAAAAACCAAGTCAAAACAAGTATGCTTGTGTACGCTATATTTATACAGCGATCGAACCTTTTGTTGCATTATTTTTGTATTAATTATAATTTATCGGTCATGTCCGGCTTGGACCCTATGACCTCTCAAATGGCCATCGTCTGCTTGGAATTTGTATAATCGGGATGGGACGGAGCTTATAACAACTCTTGCCGCTAATTCACTATCCGATTTTATCTTGTATCCATGCAGCTAAGTATTTTTCACATAACGTTTATTGTGTTATGTTGAAATACCATCATAAAATCGTGTTCCTTCTGCAAAGAATTGAATGTTGACCTTCTAGTTAAACACAGTATTCACTGGATTTCTATAAATCAAATCAAATTACATCAATTTAAACAAAGATATCAAACATTGAATCTTCAATTTTATTTTGTGTTTACATCGCTATATTGGAACGTGCATGTGTAATTTGACGTCACACCAAGCAACAGCGTTAATTGGTCAAAGACTATGGAAAATCGCTGTTGTTTCGATTCTCGACGGTTTGCCGTCGAACAGTTTTTAGTGCAGCGGATATGTGCAGTAAAATGACGGAATTTAGTCGCAGCAACGAAGTGATCGCGGTCCATAGGGGTTAGACAAAAATGTTAACATAGCTTTCTCACCTGAAATGGTGGTATGTCTCACCACCAAAAAAACCCACCCGAAACCATTCATGGCAAAACCTCTTTTTCGGCTCAAATCTAAGATGGCCGACATTATACAGGGTATAATATATAAATGGACCTAATTTTGGAATTAAGCAACATAAAGACACGTTTGAGGTGTTATTTCCAACAACTTTAGGATGTCCATTCGCTTGGTGACACTTTGGAGGTCGTTAGAGGTCCAGGTCATGAGATAAGGTCAAGGTAAAGGCAACATTTGCTAAAATAATATGGAAAACAAGGTGGATTCGGACCAAAGTGGCATGACTTTGCAACGAAATGAAGTTATAAACACATATTTAGGTGTCATTTCAACCATGTTTACTATGCCTAATCATTTAAACCACATTTTACAGGTGATTATAGTTCAAAATCACGTTTCAATATCAATATAATATGCATATTGTCTATTTACAATCCTGTATGATCCTGATCAACATCCCGGTCATCATCACCCTGGCTCTCCACTTGTGTCACATTCATGCATGTGATGCCCTTGCACTGGCCACATGATGGTGTGCACTGCAGTCCATTTTTACGGCAGGTGCACGTTTTCTTATCGCAGAGATCACCGCAATTGCATTGAATTATCTTGAGGAGTCGCTCTGGTTCCACAGGCTGAGAAACTCTTATAGGCTCGAAACCAACAGAAGATGCTACCCAACCCCAAAGGTCAGGGGACATATCCTTGCCACGCCATCTCTGCACCTGATGATAAGTCCGATGGCTATGGAAGGCGGCTGCATCATTCGTTGGCGGAAGCTGTCTTGAGACACGTATTGTGTAGAAGTAGCTACATTCACGAGGAATTTCGTCACTCGTGCGGAGTTGAGGCTTAGTGATGTGGTGCACCCGTACATCACCAGCAAGGCATCCTCTCCTGCCTTTTCGATGTCCTCTTTCCAGGAAGATGGAGACATGAAGACGGAGGTGGACTTTTTCAGTGCTGCATACTTCGTGAGAACGGTCACTTTGCCAATTTCTGATGCCCTTGACATGGTATCACACCCACTGAGAGCGTGCAGAAAGAGCAGAGCTTCCGAGCTGGCTGGATCCAGATTCTTCTTCAATGTAGTGATACATACCGTCTGTTTCGATGTCACTATTTACAGGTTATCACTCTTATCTGTGGCATCAGCATGATGTATCATGAGTTGAAATACGTTTCAATCTTCTGCGACATGGTCAGGTATATTCACATATCTTTTCATAGAGGAAGTTCTGAGTGCTGGCATTAAGTCAACTGGGGGTCTAATGCACGGCCGTGGCTTCAATGAGAGTACTTCTCTTCCTGCTCTCCAGACCCGTATGCGCTGATGTCAGCCAGTCCATTTTCGATATAGCCGGGTTCTCTTCGAAATGATGGGCTCCTGACCTGACAGCATCACGCATCCGACGTGATATGTCCGATATACAGACGCTGCTTCAGGTGGTTGTTGAGTGGGGACCATTCAACTCAACCTCAGAAAAGCTTGTAAGTATCTCAGCAAAGTTGATGGCAGATTAGTCAGTTAACGTGGTCGATGCTCAAAGTATCAGAGAGAAGATCCTTCCATGGTCGGTCATTCTAGCAGAGTACAAGTTCTCACAGAAGAATCAAGTGAAGACTCTAGCCTCAGTTGCCCATGTCAAAACTGCTTCTAGGAACCGAATCGAGATGAATCCCAAGCGTCTATACCAGCGTCTTCTTATTACGGGTATCGGCGATATCCCTATGCCTGACCTCTTCAAATATGAGTTGTACGTGTTTTATACAAATTTTACACAATGTCTTTAATATTTGTTTTCATTATACCTTTACTTTTGATGATCATCTTTAGCTGTAACTATTTTTATATTTATTGTAATATATTTTAACTAATTTAATATTATAAATTTTATGTAACTTACTGATGTTCTGCATATATATAATTATGTATTCTAAGCGCCACTGATTTTTCTAGAGTGATGGCGCTATATAAGTGTTCTTCTTATTTTACCTTATAATTGGGTATAGGTAAAATAGTTAATAACGTATGTTAACTCCATTGCATTACTGAGAATACTTCTTATCCTGGCATACAGAAAACACATGGTCAAACATATTTAACATCATATTTGATTCACAATTGTGTTTCTGACTTAACCATAACATATTTAACATAACATGTTCTTAACAGTTCCACCAGCATACGCAGAATAGCTATTTAAACAAATAGTTTACTTTAACGGTGAATGATGGGTGTATTAGCAATGACGCCACAACAATGACATTTAGAAAATAAGTCTTGGCACAACAATTACAAAACGTATGCCTTTCGCCTGCTATCGCCTTTCGCGTGGATCCCATTCTTGCAAGAGTTGGTACAAGAAGTGCACGCAATCGTGTAATTAGTCTATGCTTGACAATTTAATGATAACGATATGTTATCCATATAATTTTGCCACAGACGTTATAAATTTAACACAACTGGCGCTAACAAGGGTGGGGTGAACAATGGCAGGATCATCAGTAATATCGCTTTATGTGACATCAGTGGTGGTTTTGTTATTAGTGTGCATGAGAACTAAGGAGACGACATAGAGTAGTTTGTTCTAATCTGGCATAAATCTCCCCATACGTCATGCACTGTCTTATCAAGGGAATCTCAACTGTCGCCCCAAGGCTGACCTTTTGCATGTATTCTCGAAAGGGGCCATATATATACGAATGCCTTGTTTCCCCGGGCAACGCCGGATAACTTGGATAGTAACTGGTAAACGAAATACTTTACGTTTCTTTTTAACGACGATCTTCTTCCTACTCCCGCCGCGACAACTCTCGGTCATCGCATGACTTGTTTAAATTTCAACGCTTCCGCATGTAACCTATAGACGATTACACTATGTTGCTGTCTGCCCACGTCATAGACGTTGTCATTGTACATATGACCTCTGTCAAACAATGTTTAAATAAGTAAGTGCAGTGTGGTGTGGTGTGGTGTGGTGTGGTGTGGTGTGGTGTTGTGTGTGTGTGTGTGCGTGTGTGTGTGTGTGTGTGTGTGTGTGTGTGTGTGTGTGTGTGTGTGTGTGTGTGTGTGTGTGTGTGTGTGTGTGTGTGTGTGTGTGTGTGTGTGTGTGTGTGTGTGTGTATGTGTGTCTGTGTGTCTGTGTGTGTGTGTGTATGTGTGCGTGCGTGCGTGCGTGCGTGCGTGCGTTACATTACTAGGGCGACATGACACCGGCCAGAACACTAGAGTGCAGTTCTCCTTTAAAATTTGCCTTACGTTTTTTTATTAAAGAAGACCATTTGGTGCCCCAATTTCTGCAAAATAGAATGTCGACATCGGTCGAACCCTGAATGTCGTGACGCCTGATTCCCACAACATAACTGGCGATCGCACGATGAGCGGGAGAAGCGGGTGGCATACGGAGCACGTGCCCAAACACACTGGATCTCGCGGTTTGGACGGCTTCGCTGATGGGACGACATCGGCAACGATGGTCTAGTGCGTCGTTCGATATGAGGGGTGGCCGATGATCTGACGTAGTTAGTACGCATGAGATCTAACTCTAAATTTATCCCAACATGCATATTGTTTGTCAACACTGGCATAAAGAACGACGTGTCTATGACTGCCTTAATCGCACTGTCCACAGTTTACGGAAGGTGATGTTGCGCAGCCGGTTTCGGCGAGCGATGTCTTCTTCACCGAGGAGCGACCCAATCTTGTATGTCATACGCCACTCTTCCTGGGTACGGCCCGTGTGTTAATTAACACTCGAATTTTGACGCGTTGATTCTTTAGCGACCACTCCGCCAGACATGTTAACACGATGCGCTCGATCTGATGACGTCTGTGTCGTCAGCGTACTCGACGTCCAGCTGCACGGTGGCGTCATTTGGCGGGTGGATCTGGGGGCGCGATCGAAGGTCACGAAATGCCGCTTCCACGTATACCGTGAATAACACCGGGCTGAGGCTCTCCACTTGCTGCGTGCCGATCTAAATCGCCGATGCGTGACAATCGCATGCAAGCAGGCGCGGCTCGAGCGAGGTGGCCACGAGTAGGAAGCGGATCATCCGCAGTGCCAATTTAACGCGGAATATTTGTATTATGTTCGCGACGGATGGTGTCGAAAGCACGACACAAATCGATTCGGAAAAATTCGATCGACACGAACTGACGCTGCGCTTTCGCGCATAGCCAACGGTACCCGAAGACTACGTCGCCCGTGCTAGGTCCGCGTCGAAACCACGATTGCGACGGCGACAGGTAGTCGTCAACATTGGACGCGATCTCAATCTGAAAGATGAATGACCGTGTCTTTCGGATTGCTGTTAGAAAAACTAGATGACGCATACTCAAACATTAGTGGCCCTATCGGTTTGTTTGGCTTACGTAGCAATGCGCACACCTTTGCCTAGATCGAGTGGTTCGGGGTGTTCCAATGCATCGTTGAAGATGCTGGTGATCTTGTGTGCTAGCAGGTTGTAAACAGGCCACCGGTGCACAACCGGTGTTCAGTTTGCCGATCGCTGGCTTGACCTCTTCGGCGGTAATAGGGTCTGCATGTCATGAAGGTCGTCCTACGACGGGATCGCTAAACTGGCGGATGAAATGTTCGGTGACTAGCTCGGTCAGTTCGGCTGCGTTGCAGATATTGCCTTCGGCGTCGACGTGGATTGCCAGTATGGAGAGACGTTTCAGTTTTCAGACAGCTATGAGAAAAACTACAGGACGCATACTCAATCGTTAGTGACCCTATCGGTTTGTTTGGCTATCATCGTGATCTTGTCGGTACAGAACGTGTATGGTCGGTTGTATGTTATTAATATATGTGCATACCAAAACGGCAATGTAGACTTTACAGGGTAGAGGGATGTTTTTTTCTCCAGGAAATCAATACCTGTTAATTATCAATTGGCTCAAAATGACCAGAGGTAAAGGCAATGGGTGTGACAATATAACAAAGCCAGATTTAATAAAAATTGAATAAAAAGATAAATAACAGCCTTATTATATTTGATGAACAAAAATAGAATCAGTTATAATATGACTAACAATTACCACGAGTAATTTCTATGGGCGCCATAACAGCAACACATGTGTAATTTTCATAAAGGGTCATATTATTATATATATATATTTTTTTTAAACAAAATAGACACACGAGACCAGACAGGGTGGGTAAACGTTTTGGCAAGGAAATCAATCCGTTCATCTACGGTGAGATCGAAAATGGTTCACAAAGACTATGAGGAAAACAATAGAAAACAACGAAAACAATGCTAAACTACAGATACAGTGTTATCTTAGTCCCAGTTTGTAAAACAGACAACGGCACTAGCGACTTTACTGAGTGAGGAAATAGTTTGGCCAGGAATACAGTATTTGCCCCGAAAGAAAGTTGCCAAAATGGCTCAAGTTTGCCATCAATAAAGACAATGGCTGTCACAATTATAAAACAGAACAATTCAATGTGATGAAAGCCGATGTAATCTTAAAACGGCATTCTTTGACAAATTAGGCACTCGTAACTTTATAGTGTGGGGTATGTAAAACATGACTGTTTATGTATTCCATGTCTAATCTAAAAAAGCAAATGTGTCAAAAAAGCGTAATGATTAATATTACAGAGACATGAGATGTTGGTATATCTGTTTCGCGTGGTATCACAAGAAATGGACATGTAACTTCAAATCCCTCTATGTGGCAGGACAAACCAGATTATGGTGTCCCAATGGTTGTTTTAAAATATATATGTCTAATATATCTTACTAAAAACTGAAAGGTAGATGTAAAAGACGCCAAATCGAAAATGTGTACAACTTTTGTGAGAATCTGTATATGTATATAATTTTTTATCATTTATTTTGCAACCACAGTGTCCCGTGGTTGGGCAAAAGTCTCGTATTATGACGGACTTAGAGGTTCTCACAAAACGTTGTTTTTCGTAAACCTTTTGCCTCCGTTGTTGTT
>OZ023206.1:69895084-69945084 GCA_963995525.1 Escarpia spicata | reverse complement strand
GTGTTATTCCAATTACGGCGATTTTTATTTTGTAACATGCCGTCGAGCTTTACCGTTGCAGTATTAGGCCCATTAAGCATGTGAAATTAATAAGTTAAATAAATAAATAACTTAAATTTAAGCCAAATAATTCTACTATGCAACACAACATCAAACAAAACACTATATTAAAATGTTATCATTATAATGTTAGTAGTTGTTTATTGTGTTATTACATAGGTATATTGATCTCATCATTCTTTGCACACACACGCACACACACGCACACACACGCACACACACACACTCAGGCACGCACGCACGCACGCACACACACACAAACAACGGAAACCAACAGGCATGTTCGCTGAATAGACAAATAATAATATATTTACTGGTCTCGTTCAAAGTCGTCATAGCCCTCGTTATCAAGCGTATGCCATGTGCTTGTGAGCGAGCCATCCAACATCCTGAACTGAACTTTGTCGTCAGTTCCGGCGTATTGCTTTGCTGAGGTTTTTACATTCACTGTGTAGGTACATACTGCAACAGATTTTACCCAATATTTTACCCAACAACTGGTGCCACCCACGCATCCTTGGGCGTTTTTGTGTAAAACATTAATAACGAAATTAGTTATCGTCATACTACTTTTCGAATTGTAAACAACCAAACAATAAAAATAATGTGTCCAAACGCATGTTTTCAGGTATCCTATTTGAATCAGCCTTGCGCTGGGGTCTTTAACAAGGCAATCACTACTCACTAATACGTCTTTTACCTTCTCTACGTACCACTTGTTATCATGCTTGACAACAATGAAGTGGCAGGGTCATCAGTAATATCGCTTGACGTGACATCAGTGGTGGCTGTGTTGTCAGTGAAGCTGACACAGCCACAATGAACCTTGAACATTATGATTTGTGTTGCTGCCCTAGTGCGGTCATCAGAACCTCAGTCATTCAAGTTGTTGTAAAAGTTTACATTTCATTACCGCCTGATTGGCTGGGGCACAAGTAACCTTTTTGGTCCGAGTGTACAACGATGGCCCTCCTGGGGGCCGTGGGGGCAACAATCTCGAAACGGCCCTAACGTATTAATCGTTCGCCCTACACCAACGTACTATGCCTCTGTGGATTCGAAATTTAATTTGGAGTAGCAACTTTTATGTGAATTTGCAATGATTGCGTGGAGGCAGTCATATTGATGTTATTTGCGAACAACGTAGTCATGTACTTTTAACGATAATTTTTTGTCAGAGCAGTATTAACATTACGCCACCTGGCGGATTTGTTTTGTAAAACGGTCTTATTTTCTATGTTGATGTGTATCATGGGGTATTAAGCGAACAAACTGAACCGAGTCTAATCTCTAAACCGTTCATTATACATCAAAGTGTAATGTCTCTCTGGATTCAAAATTGTGCCTTCAGATGTTATTTACGAAAACCAGTAAAATCATGTCATTAAAATGTTGTTTCTCATTAAAATAACATAGATTATGGCGGCAATACGGCTTGATTTTGCCCTGCTTATATAATTTATGTTGTCAAAGCATGTTTTGCATCTTAAATCCCACATCTATTCTCCCGTAAAGCAGAAACAGGGCATGAAGAAACTTCCACATTCCAAGGGTCATTGCCTACAACAGTTGTGAAGAGTCAGTCGTTCCACCAATGATGACATACTTCTTCCGCCAGGTCCTAGCAGGACCTAATTTGTCGACTGCAGAAAATATTGTACGGAAGAGGAAAATCAAGCTATGGTTGATACATTAACGCTGCTCGCACCTATGTTCCTTTCTTTCGATGTTGTCTAGAGTTATGTCCTGTGGAATCCTCTCTTCATTCGAAGAGAGCATGTGTTTCTTCTGAGCAGCCCAAATGAGTGAGATGAGGGTGATTTGACGATAATGAGGAACAATCGACGGTTCTCGACCATACCGCTTGGCCAAGCCGATGAGCATGCCAACACAAGGGCAAACGAAGTTTGCGATACGATTGATCTTACCCAGCACCCGTTAGAATACTTGGCAGCGGCTGGCCCGGCGATCAGCAGAATAGTTGGGGGAGTTTACCATTGATAATAACGATGACAATGAAATGCTACAAATAAGTCTATGCAAACTAGGACCGTTTTCGAGTCACCTTATAAATTTGTTGGAAACCTTACTGAACAGAGAATGTCATTTTGAAAAAGAGCGTGAATACTCAATTACGTTGACCAACAAGGTGTGCGTCCGTATGTTGTCGAGCTTGAATCAAAGGTATATAGGAGTACCACGACTGCTTCATGGAAATGTGCTGAGTTCGATTTATTTTATGTTTTTCAAAGATAAACACAAATTAGCATTAATAATAATAATAACAACTTTGTTTACACACTCATTTCCAAAGTACAAATTTGTTCAAAGGTCTCAACAATGTTTCTAAAATACTAATACAAATATAATGATTAATAGAGGTACAAAAATGTGACTAATAAATAAAACGTCTACAAAGTTATTAAAATAAAACTGTGCTAAACAATCATGATCTAAATCTATAATTCAATACAGATTACATACAACAATTACTGTATGATATCGTGGATAATCACTTTAAATACAAATTAAAAACATGTAATAATACTAATCACTAATAAATATAATTAGATCTGCTTTCGACACACTCGATCACTCATCGCGTGTCGCGTACTTCCAGCTGTTCCGCATCGCCAAAATACGCGCAAGACACACAAGTACGACGTGTAATTAAGACTAGTACACTTGCTCGTAACGCTCATTACATTGATGTTATGATTTTTCGCAAACATCAGTATGATTGCATTTACGCACAGCATAACCTAAAAGTTGCTACTTCTCACTTCGAACCTCTAGGTACGTAGATGTAGGATGAATTGTTCATAAATTAGGACCATTTTACGACAAATCCGCCAGGTGGCGTAATGTTAATATTGTTCTGACATGGTATCAATCAATATGCAATATTAGTTGTTTTCTGCCATATAGTATCAATGATTTTTTTCTTGGCAGGCGTTCGTGGTTTCTTTTGAAATTTAGTCTAACTTAAGGCGGCGATACACGGTACGATTGTCTCGGATGAAACAGTCCGATTACCACGTAAACGATGAAATCGTATCGTGTAGCAGTCCGGCCGAGTCAATCGCATCCGAGTCACTCGCTCAAAAGGTTATATTTTTCGTACGATTCCATCGGACGTTCGGTTATATTGACCAATCAGAGAACAGCAACAACGTTTAACTTCGACCTCCTTCAATAAAATTTTCGCCGATGACTTAAACCTCACCTTAAATATGTGTCGAGCTATATCATGAAAGATTCGCCGTGGAACGCGGCCAACCCAATTTACAATGACAGAAGCAAATTTTTGATGGATTCTTACACGATAACACATCGAATTGCCCGGAATTCCATCTTTTTGACGGAATCTTACACGGTAACACGTCGAATTGCCTGGAATTCCATCTTTTTAACGGAATCTTACCCGGTAAGACGTCGAATTTTCTGGAATTCCATCTTTATTGCTCCCTTTTTACCTGTCTATTTGCTCCATTGCTCCCTTTTTACCTGTCTATTTGCTCCATTGCTCCCTTTTTACCTGTCTATTTGCTCCATTGCTCCCTTTTTACCTGTCTATTTGCTCCATTGCTCCCTTTTTAACTGTCTATTTGCTCCATTGCTCCCTTTTTACCTGTCTATTTGCTCCATTGCTCCCTTTTTACCTGTCTATTTGCGCCCTTTTGAGGGATCTCACTCGATAACCCGTCACACACACACACTCACACACACACACACTCACACACACACACACACACACACACACACACACACACACACACACACACACACGCACACTCACACTCACACACACTCCGTAGTCTCGTGACACATCTCGGTCATAGTCTCGGCTCGTGTGATGTGTCATCCGTAGTCTCGCGGCATCTCTTGTCTCGTCGGTACTCTCGTGTGATGTGTCATCCGAAGTCTCGTGACACATATCGGCCATAGTCTCGTCTCTTGTCATCCGAAGTCTCGTGACATATCTCGGTCATAGTCTCGTCTCGTGTGATTTGTCATCCGTAGTCTCGTGACACATCTCGGCCATAGTCTCGTCTCTTGTCTCGTGTCATCCGAAGTCTCGTGACACATCTCGGCCATAGTCTCGTCTCTTGTCTCGTGACATCCGAAGTCTCGTGACACATCTCGGTCGTAGTCTCATCTCTTGATGTATCTATGTATATATGTATGAATCTATGAGTTCATTTTCGATTACCCATGCCAGGTTATTTGTTTTACGACCGAAGCTAATTTGTCAGGTTTTACCGAAGAAACACGAATTTAAATACTATAGTCCGAAAAAAGATAAAAACGTTCTAATGGACATTTGTACACTTGACCCTTAATACGGTAAACTATATAAATAGTGGTACATCTTATCTGGGAGGTTATTGTGTGTCTGTACTGTTCTAACATAACGCTTCACTATCATGATGCTTCACTTTCCTCGAACAATATAGATAGCGAGGACTGCGCTGTCTTTTTATTTATATAGGCTCTTTGGTATCAAGACGATCGAGTCGACATAGTGCATCGCACATACTGACATAGCGTGTTTATTTATTTAATAATGATGTTGAACGCAATTATACACATTCATGCACCCATGCATACGTACATACGTGCATACGTATAGGTTAAGAATGATAGTGTGATAAAAGGTTGCCATCTAGGTACAGATGAGACATACATGTAGATGAAACTTGAACAAGGAATACCCCTTCAAAACAGTTTACAAACAGGATACCCACTGTGACCGTTGGTAAGTACTATGATATTCTGTCAAATACTGTTACATGACAACCAGTTTGACCAAAATTTTACACAGATAGCTGGTACTTTGAATGTTTTAGCTGACAAGTTCGTATAATTTCCTATGACTTATTAATACGGGACAAATACACGGATGCTTTTTCAACCCAGAACCTTTGTTTATACCGGTTCATACCAGTTCGTACCAGTTAACAGGGACATTTTTCACTCGCTATAGCATGTTTGTCAGTGGTTATGAGCTGTTTGTTGATGGTTATGAGTTGTTTGTCCGTGGTTATACACTGTAGGTCAGATAGCCTTTAGCCCCCTTACCCTTATACTTAGGCTTAGCCTATGGCTATACTTATGTTATGCCGGCTATGGCCTATGCTATGGCTATGCTTTATCAAGTTTGGGTCTATGTTTTTGGACCTATGTAAATGTATAGACTAGGCGAGGCCTATACCTAATCAAATGGTCCACAACCCATGGGACATAAGAATAGGCACTATTGCTCATGCGCAATTACTTATTTAATTGACGTCCCATGAAGGGATTACATTACATACGCGCAAGTTCAATACAAGGTCTAACCAAAGCACTATCTGCTTGAACAACTCACTTCGTGTACAAAATTACAGCGCGTACCATGACGTCATACAGGGTGCGCGTGGTTGCGACAAACAAACATGTCCAGACCTGTCTCGAGTACGGGTTTTGTAACATACACCAAAGGTATAATTCCAAAATGGTCACTCTGTTCGAAAAACAAAACAAAACGAGGCTATAGGCTCTGGTATAACATAGTCCTATATCTAATCTACATTTCGTATACATTTCTTCAGACAAACCAGTCTCCGTTGAATTTATAACCCCTTTTGTTATACATTACGCCTTACTATAACACCACATATTCGGCATGTCATAGTCAAACAAATAAAGGCTCGATCCCTAGGCAGAGCCTGGACCTACGGGTCAAGCAATCTCGTGTGTGACATATTCAAATGGTGTTCGGTATATTTTATTTTATTCAAAAAGTGGTCGCGTACCTTTGCGATAAAATTCCCTATGCTTTAACCCAGCTGTTGTCTATGAGAAAATCCTCCGTTTTCGTTTACAAGTTTTGGTGCAATCCCTATCTCTCCCACGTTAAAAAGCCCTATCTTTAACCCAGCTGTTGTCTATGAGAAAATCCTCCGTTTTCGTTTACAAGTTTTGGTGCAATCCCTATCTCTCCCACGTTAAAAAGCCCTATCTTTAACCCGGGAGTGGTAATGCGCAAAATGAGTCTCTCGAAAACCGTTTTCGGTGCAAATCGGAAGTTAATTGTAAATGAGATTTCTCGTTTACCTGTTTTGTATCTCTCCCATGTTAAAAATCCCTATCTTTAACCCGGGTTGTAAACGACTTCTCGTCGTTTACAAGATTGAGTGCAATTCCTATCTCTCCCATGTTAAAAATCCCTATCTTTAACCCGGCCGTCGTATTTGTGCGCGCTTGGTGCGATCTGGCTCAAATCCATATCTCTTAACATGGGCTTGCACCCATCCCAATCAAAGTATGGGCGGTAAAGGCCCCCCTTTACTACTGACGATGTCTCGGTTCATATTGGCGGTGTCAGCAGACGCAATCTCGTCTAGTAGTGATTCGAGTGCCTGTGATATTTCTGGCTTGATCGATGCTAGTGTTCTTGACCTCAGCTCTGTGCCATATCGTTGCTTTATGAGCTTAGGCAGTGCGGGGTTGATAAGTCGTAACCAGGTCAGTACTACCATGTTCTCTAGGGAAGGAGACATTTCTTCGTCAACGTGTATGACGTCACCGTGGTGCAGAATGACACTTCCCTCTTGTAGCATGTTGTCTTCAACGAAGGCCACTAGGCGCTGATACAAGTCTTCGGGGCGTTCGTCAGCTTGTAGGTGGATATCAGCAAAGTCCAGGAAATGGGCCCCTGTAGACTGGAACCCATAGTGCAGTCGGATAGTTTGCCAGATACCGGATAAACTGGTTGAGTTTTTGGCGATCGTGTTGCGCGATATGACTGGGCAATAGTTCGCTATTTGGCCTAACATTAGATCGAGCATGTAGGCTTGCTGAATGGCTGTATGACCATTATCGTCGGTGAAGCCGCGGTTTGGATGTGCTGCACATCGCTTCTCCCATTTAGCGTCAGTGGCGATAAACTGGGCGAAGTTTGGGTCGAGTGAGAGGGTGTAGACGAGGTTCTGGCGCCAGTTCTCAAATGTGTTGACCGTTTCCGTTTTTGTGAGGCACCACTGTCTCGGTGCGCGTT
This sequence comes from Escarpia spicata, assembly GCA_963995525.1. Classification (NCBI taxonomy): domain Eukaryota; kingdom Metazoa; phylum Annelida; class Polychaeta; order Sabellida; family Siboglinidae; genus Escarpia; species Escarpia spicata. Next base: position 69,937,982 of record OZ023206.1, on the reverse strand, counting down.
GCATGTTGTTAGCCATGTTGTTACCACACCTGCTAGTGATACATAGCCGTTTCGGCTAGCTGTTTGCGCCGTGAGGTCGGCGGACTGTCAATGTGTATCTGCTTTTATTGCGCCCGTTTTGGTGAGCGGGTTCGTTGTGAGCGCTGCCACCACGCCAGTAGGTGATCAAATGCACACTTCGAGTCACACAAACAAACACTAGTACGTATGCGTAACTAGAACAGTGTTTTAATAAGAGAACACAAAACTGCAACTCACAACAGGAAGTGTCCAAACATGCGAGGCCGTGACCCGGAAACTAGGGGTCACGACAATATTACCATTGAACTACAATCATGGAATAGTAACTAATAGCCATTGGCGTTGGGCATATCGTGGAGAGAGCACATCATCAATGAAGAAGTGATGAGGAGGGCAGGTGTGGATAGCCTGCATTACATAGTTAAGTCTCGACGACGAAGACTAGCGGGACATATCATACGCCTACCAGGAGAGAGAGCAGCACATGTAGCAATGTAACCTGAAGGTGGAAACAGAAGGAAAGGAAGGCCGACTAAGACCTAGCGCAAGACATTTAAAGAAGATCTGGCAGAAATGGAAGTTACCTGGAATGAGGCCAAAGAAATTGCGAAAGACCGTAGAGCGTAGTAGATGGAGAAAGCTCGTCGCCCGATGTCCCGAAAGGAACAGGAGGAACTAAGACAGTATTAAAACTAAGTAAATAAGTCTACGCCTTTTAAAATGTTGAGGCGGCGGCATTTTCGTGTTAGATATTCGACTTCGTACTAAATTATAGGCCTATTGTCTAGTATTGACCATCATTGCGCGTCCCATGTTTGTGCATGTGGGCCTTGGACTTGGTATTGAGTTATTTTTTCTCTTCCGTTCACCAGCTTCAGTGAAAGTTTATGTTGAATTGGCAGCTACAATTTCTAATAATAAACCTGGTTGGCTGTCACCATCCAGTACAAACGTTGTTGATTTGAGAAAAACGACACTATATTAACTAATCAAGATGCCACGGAATTTCGCGACGTACGAACTGTGAACTAGTAAACTTCATAGTTCACTCGTTTATAAATAAATATTGACATTGAGGTATTGGCTTGTACTAAAAAGGGGTTGGGTAGATGACACATTGTTGAAAATCATGCCTGTGGCTGTGCCTGTGGTGTCCTTGTCAATATGCTATCTGGATCTTCACTCTTGTTGACATGTTGATATAGATGACAGTCTTGTAATATTTTGTTAAACAATATTCAACCATTTGGTTGCACTTAACCGATGAAGTCATTGCTAATTTAGGGTTAGGATTATTGTTAGGTAAGTTTTTTTGAAGGCACAACATTGTGTGATTTATGATTAGATCCACATAAATGTGCATATCTGTTTAATAAAAAACAGTGTACTGAACATACAAGTGATTTTGTTTGCCTTCTTGTTTTCAAAATATTAGGGATATTTTAGGCCCTACGCAAACAGGATTTTCGGACGACGCATTTTACTAGAACATCTATCAGAAAAGGTCTTAGACGTAGGTCTACTACCGGTACCGCATCGCCATCGAGGCAAATCGGTGATAGTGATGAAAGCATATATTTCACCTTTTTGTCCGATTGTCTACGTAATTGTACTTGACTTGAGTTGTAATAGTCATAGGAAAGACAACGAACGGTCCCGTTGCATCTTTCAAACTCGCCTATACTAGTACTATAGACCTTTCCATAAATACAATTTGTCGTCGTGGTTGTAAAGCATGTTTCCGTCGTTGAAGTATACTTTGTCACTGTAAAAAACTTTTTTCTAGCAAGTTGTTTGCATTTCATCGATGTAATATAACGGCTAGTTATTTAGAATATTGATACTTTATGCAAGTGTGATTAGCCTTAGATTGATTACAAAACAGCATGTCAAACCTAGCATTCGATTCGACCAGCAGTAATGTAGGCCAGCCAGTGCCAGTGCAGGGTAGCTAGTAGTTTTTTCAAACAAGGGTCAAGGCGAGTTTTAATACGAGTAAATAATATTCGAATCACGCTAAATTAAAATACGAGTATTCAAGAGAAGGACATACTACGCATTTTCGAGCACCTGAGCTTATGGAATATTTACTAGCTCTGATAACACTGTCTGAAGTGTAAGCAAAGTTACATGTCACTGTACCTTTTTCATGACATCTTGTTACACTACTGGAATATCAGAAGGGGGTCCCGGGGGAGCTTTTTAAATTTTAGTTTTGACAATCTTAATATTAAGGATGTGGGATTTTGACTAGTGACAAAGGACATGTGACAATCACATGTAATTAAATGTAAACATATATACAATGCCATTCTCATCAAACCGCATTTTACTAAATTAGACAAAACACTGCCATGAATAACTTCAGTTACTCTTTAATTTTCAGGAAATCTGTGATGCTGATCTGCTCTTCATCAGACCAATAATAAAAGGCATTATAGTTCCAGTCTAAGAAAATCATCCTTCATGACCAACATTGAAGGTATATACTAAAAATGCAATTTTCAGCAGAATACACAAGCAGTTGGTGTTTAATTAATGTGTTTTAATATATTCTATTACTTGCATTAACAAAATCCAAACGGTAACAGTAGCATAGCTAATATTCAAATAGTTCATTCTAACATACATTCTGACACTTCGGCATTGCAGTACAATATCTTCTGTCGTACGCTTGCAGTCAAGTATATAAATGGTGCATACTAATTGCCTTATTGCCAAAACTGGGTTCACGTAACTTGCTATTGAAACAAAGGATAAGAGGTAGTTACATTCTGTCCATTTTTCATGCTATGTTTCATTGATGATGCATCCTGGTTGCTTTAATTGTTATATCTATAGGGCAAACAATATTTTTATATGTACTTTTTCTGTGATTGCACCCTATTTCTTCATTTCACTATGCAGCCATTTTTAAAATATAACATTTTATCCTTCAGAACTGGACACAGTGCATCTGCTATCAGAAGTCAGCCATTCTTTCTTCTTGTCTGCTTCATGAAGCCAATCTACTGGCAGTTGCCAATGAACCACTTTAGGAGGAAGGTGGATCACTGGATGTCATGGACCACTACCACTGTTTCCCACTGCTGCTTGAGGGCTGTACCCCAGTTACATCTTCAGATACAGCATTTAACACACCATGACCAGCATCTGGAACAATGTTGATGTAACTAGATAAAAACCGTGTGATTGGTAGATAATTAAAAGCAAATGAGGAAGTGTACTAGTATGCATTTAAATATAGCATATATCTGGACTTCTGTCAGATTTCTTATTAATTTATATAAAAAGAGGGTAAATTATAGTTTACTTTTAAGATGATCTGGCCTCTTTATTTTGTATATGAATTTACATACATGTCGTAGCATGTGCTTTTTCATGATAATGAAACATGGTGTTTAGTGAAATTACACAACTGACGCACCCATTCCTAATTTCCTGTAGTGAGCCTATGTGATGAGGCCACATACTGGTATCATTTGTCCCTCTCGATGTTTTTAACTAACACCTTTATTTTATATGATCTGTACCATATTAATCCCTCTTTATTCCCACAACTTTTGCTTGTAACTGGATTTAATGAGAATACAATATGTAGACACATTATCACCCACATGTAATTACGCCATGTAAACCTTTGTAGATTAGCAATAAATAACATACCGGTACATTACAATAATTGTATTATGAACTGAAGAAGCTGATCAATCAAACATAGTAGGATCTGGTCTCGTCATATTCTTGAATATCTTAGTTTTGTAGATGACATGACTATTTCTCACTAGTGTGTTGCATATTATGACTTACCTAGAGTAAATCTATGCAATTAATCATATGCAGACTTTCTTGTTCAAGAGTGGGTGATGATGGGACAACTAGCCGTACTATAACAGACACCCAATATATGGGATCAGTGGATGTACACATCCAATACTGTTTCATTGCAAAATACAAACACCAGAAGGGGTTGAGACTCCCACACAACACTTAAATACCACTGCCACCAAGTGTACACTATATCGCTCTATCTGTCAAATGCCTACTGAGATGTTATAGCAAATTTGACTACTAAAAGCCTCTTTAGGCTTATGGTGTGCCATTGATCTTCAACTGTTACCTTAACTGATTTGTCAGAGTAATGCTAGAAACAAATGTATTGTCATTGAAACAAGACAAAAATATAAATAAATTAAAGTGATGTAAATATTAATGCAAGATTACAGGACACTTACCCTCTGAACCATCCGCCATCTTGGTGTTGAAGGTGAGCCTCGCCAAATTCTCATAGGTCACCTCAGGTAGAGGTTCTCCATGCCTCTGGTTTTTATTTGAGCCGTCTTTATCAAACGGCTTGTTTCATGTCTTTTCATATCTTTTTTATCTGGGCCACTGTGTACCCACTGCCACCCACAACATTCACTTTTTCGGCAATCATCTGCCAGATCACCTGTTTTTGCTAAGTCTTAAAAGATTACTTCCATTTCGAAAATGAAAAAACTTAATTAACAAAACAAGTTTCCACAAGAATATTATAATACTACCACTGCGTCATGGAAAATGATCCTGTAGAAACATGACACAAAGATAAAGGCATAGGCTTGATAATACTAAACACATTTGAGGTATTATTTAAATTAAAGCAGAGTTTGCCAAAACGTCCAAAAAGACAACTCATATGCTAGTTTTGTTTATATTTGTTTACTTAATTAATTACTGTTTTGATTTATTACTATTTTACATGTAAAGCGCCTTGAATAGTTTCTAACTAGAGTTGGCGCTATATAAGTATATTTATTTATTTATTAGTTATGTGTCACGGGGAGTGCAGTACGGCCACAAGAAGTGAAAGCACGACTGCATCATGAGAAATGACCCTATACAAAGAGAAAGACTTCGGAGTAATAATAACAGACAAACTGGATGTAACGGTGCAATGCGCTGAGCCTAAACTAAGCCATCCAAATTGCAAGAAGGCAAACTCTATGCTAGGTGCATCTATATGGTGAACACTGAGCCATGAAATATAAGACGAATGAGTGATGAACAGAGGACGACCAGATATTGGAATTGAGTAATATAAGCTTCTTTAGGAGATTGAAAGCATCTGACATCATTACTCGAGTCAATTGAGACAAGGTATACTGGAGGGAGCAGAAATCGTGCGTCCTAATGTTTTATGTTGTTTTGACAACAAACTTGAACAAAAATTAATATTTCCGTATCAATGTATCCATATTCTAAATCTTTAACACACGTGTTTTCAATTTTGTGAAAACAAACTGTTAGATAAATCGTTTTGAGTGAAGTTATTACGAAAATAGACAGGCGGAATCCAAATATCGTAATTTACCCAAAAGACGCGTAGGACTAGGTCAAAAACCGTGCGTCCTATTTGCGCTGTGTAAATCGCTCTTTGGCCAGAACGTATCACTTGAACCACTGCAAGACCAGACAGTATAATAAAATAGGCTGACAGCATGAAGAGGTTTCGGTGACACGTATTTTGACCTGTCACTGTGAATGACTGAATGGAATAGAGAAATAATTTACGGAGGCAGCACCAGCGACAGCGTTCATAACATGATAATGTCAACCAACATTGCAGCAAAAAAGGACACATGACATGGACAGATACCTCAGGGATAGGGAGAGGAATACGCGAGTCAATGTCTGACTCCCTTGTTATATCCACGATTGCACTGTAAAACATGAGGATTAACGTAAAATCAGGGTAAATAGTATGACATTTCTAAACTCCTGCGTTAGCTCAAGTTTGGGCTGTTTGGAGTAAATCACCTGGCTAAGACCACCGTGTTTACAACTCGAAGCACACGAATGGTACCAGGAAGGAAGTAACGGGAGGCGCCTGCGCTCTTCACAAAACTATTTATAGTTACATTCGGAAGTTCGATTGATCAGACGTGTGTTACGAGCTCCGCAACAAATTGTGTTTTCGTCCGGTTGTACGCGTGCGATTAATATAAAGATTGAGTTTTGCGCAGGCGAGTAAGTGAATCTTCATAAATGTGAAGGAATTCACAACTTGTACAGCCAAAACACGTGAACATTTATATATTTACTTCGGATATTGTACTGTTGCACTGGGAATATCGCCCATCTGAACAGTACGGCGCGGGAAATTTCACTTTCGCTGACACGGAATCATAGCATTCACCTGGACACATTGACGACGAACAATAGCCGCTGAAGTGGTGTCCACTCAAGTGCGTTAACGGTAAGTCATTGGTTGTGGCTAAGCGTCTGACACTCGCAAACCGTGATGGCTAAGGCTAAGGCAAAGCCGCCCAAGACCGGAGCGGCCGTAAGTGATGCCACCGAGGCCCCTGCTGCCGACATCCACCTAAAAATAAGCGGTGACGCGGACGAAAGCCAGACCTACGTTGAGAAGCTCCTGAAAAATACAGAAAGATGCGTACCAAGCGTGCTTGCAAAGCGCGGTAGCTGAAATCAACAGGAGGGTGGACAGCTTTAATTTTATGCGTGAGACAACCACCGCGCTGACCGAACTCCGAGTCAGCTTGCAGTACACGTAAACCCAAGTCGAGGATATCAAAGAGAAGCAGTCGAAGGAAAACATTGACGATCTGTCGAAGAAGATGATCGAATTTGAAGAAATGATCAAGAAAGTCGAGCACGCGATCGACTACCAAGAAAACCAGTCAAGACGCTGTAATCTACGTTTCGACGGCGTTGCTGAGGTCGACGGCGAGACGTGGGAGCAGACGGAGAAGAGCGTGCGCAGGGCTATTACAACAGCCCTAGAACTCCCCGAAGCCCAAGTGCGCGCCATCAACATCGGTCGCGCGCACCGAACTGGCGGCCCGGGGACGAGAGCCCGGACCATCGTGGTCAAGTTCGAGTCGTTCAAGGACCGCGAGCTGGTACTGCAGGCGGCGAAGAAGAAACGGCCTCGTGGCATCTACGTGAACGAGGACTATTCGCAGAGGGTCATGGCGAGGCGGAAAGAACTACTACCAAAAATGATGAAGGCCAGGGAAGAGGGCAAAGTCGGATATTTGTCATTTGACAAACTGGTGGTGAGAGAGCGACATGATGTCGCAAACCGTGGTTAAACAACCAAGTACCTGTTGACTATCCTGGCAAACGTGTTTGTGATGACTTAATCATGGCGTCAACTACACAACAGAATGACGAGTTAACGCCTCCGTATGATACACCGTTTGATTATAATGAACACTGTTACGAACACGATATTGATACTGATTGTTTGTTGTATAACGATTTGCCCACGCAATGTAAATACTACACCCCAGCACAATTTTCAACAAACTTTAGCACTGTTGGCAAACACCAGCAAATCAAACTGAGTATGATACACTTTAATGCTCGGAGTTTAGAAGCTAACTTACCCAAGATTAAAGATACTATCCAAAGCATGGAGTATAAATTTCATATAATTGCTATATCAGAAACGTGGCTTAAAGAAAACAATTGGGACGGAAGTGAAGTAAACTGTAACGATGTCGTATTTTCGGGTTACAAACTGTACTGTAATTCCAGAAAAAACAAACACGGTGGCGGCGTTGCCATATATGTGTGTGAATCTGTACTTAACAATTGCCAGTCTTCTGATATTTGTTTAAAGAATATATCGTATGCTGTTGACTGTTTTGAAAGCATCTTTATTGAGATACAAATTAGTAAACACGAAAAAATCTATGTCGGTTGTATGTATAGAGCACCAAATACCAGCATCAGCAAATTTAATGACAATCTCTCATTCATACTGGGAAATCACACCAGCAAAATCGTGTATATATGTGGTGATTACAATATAGACCTATTGCACTGCGAAGAGCAAGCTGAATCAAAATATTTCATTGATCAAATGTTCAGCTCTGGATTATATCCCTTGATCACCAGGCCCACACGAGTAACAAGCACGACTGCTAGTATAATAGATAACATTTTCTGTTCTGAACTGTGTAGAAACAAAATGTGCGGCATTGTTTTAAGCGATGCTACAGACCATATGCCAATTTTCGTCCTGTGTGACAACAGCACTTATGCGGTTATTAACGATGATCCAACATATAAATATAATAGAACGTTAGATGAGGACTCATTAAACAAATTTAAGCACGATTTAAATTATGCAAACTGGGACACTGTAATGAACGAGTCAAACCATGATTTAGCATTCTCGCGCTTTATGCAAATACTAAATAATACTTATAACGATGCCTGTCCTGTAAAAATTACAACGTATTCAGGAGAGACAAAAAAGAATGATAAACCTTGGTTATCAAGAGGGCTAAAAAACGCTTGCATAAAGAAGAATAACATGTACTTAACGTTTCTAAAGAATAGGACAGAATTAACAGAAATCCGCTACAAAAATAAGTTAACAACATTATTACGTCTAGAAAAGAAAAAATATTACAGAAAAAAACTCGACGATTGTAAGACTAATATAAGAGCAACTTGGAAAACTCTTAACAGCATAATAGGTAAAAGAAAATCTGATACCACATATTTGAACAAGTTTCATGTTGGTGAAAACATAGTAGTATTAGAAAATAAAGAAATAGCTAATCATTTTATCAATTTCTTCGTCGATATAGGTACTAAATTATCCAACCTCATAGAACCCTGCACGGGAACAAAGCCAACCGACTTTGTAAAACGTACTGTATCACAATCAATGTATATGTCCCCCGTTACTGAGCAAGAAGTACTCAAAATTGTGTCTGGGTACAAAAGTAAAACTTCATACGGACACGATGAAATCAGCATGAAAACAGTTAAGCATGTAATAAAGCAAATTGTACAACCGTTAACCCACATTTTTAACAGATCTTTGATCAGCGGATCATTTCCAAATGATATGAAATTAGCAAAAGTCATTTCCATATTTAAGTCAGGAGATCGTTTTCAATTTTCTAATTATAGACCTATATCTCATCCCAATTTTCAAAAATACTTGAACAAATATTCAACAAAAGGCTAAGGTCTTTCATTGAAACACAACACATATTGACAGATGGGCAGTATGGCTTCAGAAGTAATCACTCAACTTCACTAGCTTTAAGGTAGGTAGTATCAAAAATAGATAAGCGAGCGAAAAATGAACAACTGTCAAATATGTTCCAAAAACGCCTTTTAAACAACTGCTAGTACCATTACGGTTCGTCGGATCCCAACAATATTGATGTTGTTTGAAAGTTTAAACTTTCTGCTATTCACACATATAAATGGTTTCCTGATAATCATTCCTAAAATTAACTAAAACGGACCTACAGCCGGGCCCGTTCCGGTGTCTTAGACACTGCGAACCATGTTGTTTCGTCGACACAGTTCACCAATCTACCGATTGAGGCACCACTATCTGATTTCATGGTATAAGCTCCACCCACTTTCAAACGGCTGCTAAAATGACATACGCGAAGTAGGCGTGACGTCACAATCACGTATATCAACCAACCAACGCGACGAATTTAGACCCGTTGGGTGGCGTACGTTATTGTGACGTCACGCCGACGTAGATATATATCGGTTTTATGCAAATTAGGAAAACAGCGACGCAATCGGAAGTTTAGTGTACTGAGTACCCGCCGCCAACATCGTTCGGAACCGTACAGAACACCGAAAATTGCGTGATTGTAGGTCCGTTTATCGGTGTTCTTTAAACGGTTACTGGGAAATCTAGATGACGCTAGAATAACAAAAATGCATCCTTTCAAATGATACCAAGATTGTCGGGACAGGACGAGCCGTGAGGGTGCTAGCGACCGTAGAATTTCATGTTTTGGACGTGTTCTGAGTTGTTCATTTTTCGCTCGCTTATATATTTTTGGTAGTATGGATTCAAAAAGTGATTTTTGACATTTTTAAAAAAAGGACTTTCTTTGCTATTTATGTACTTTCATATCCTGACCTCAATATGCAGTTAGTATATTAGCTGAAAAAGTAATAAAAAGTGGCAATATTGAGGTTTCTTCGGATGCCTTTGACAGAATTTGGTTATAAAAATTACCTTATCATCGTTTTCTCGGAATACCATTTTTGCTGTGAGTACTTAAAGTTGCTGCGCTCTAGTAGAATAAATACTGGGTATAACTGCAAAGCATTTTGCACTGCAGTGCCTAATGAGTATATCTACTGCATGAATTAAAAGAAATCATAATATATTTAATGGTTTCTGAATTATAGGCGTTAATTATGTGAAAAAGTTACACCAAATAGGTTTTTTTGAAAAGAAATCTTTTTTCACGTAAACAACACAACATATCTGATTTCTGTGATATTCGTGCAGTAGATATGCATAACAGTAATCCCTGTGCTAAATTACAAGCTTGAAAAAAACTTGAATACGTTTTTGGTTAGAGCGCGGCAAAAAATACATAATTTTCCCTATTATGGCGGCCATACTGGATACCTAATTTGCATAATTTATGCAAAACATTAAAAAACCTTAACTATGTTGGTATGTATCTGCGTACCAAATATGGTTGATCTGTGTTGAAAACTAAAGATTTTTGGTGGAATCAATACTACCTACCTTAACAGAATTTGTCGAAAAAATTATATCCGCAATGGATAAATGCCAAAGCACGATTAGGGTCTTTATCGACCTAAAAAAAGCCTTTGACACTGTTGACCACAACATACTGCTAAGTAAATTGCAATGCTACGGAATAAGGGGTCTGGCTCTGGCCTGGATAAAAAGCTACTTAACCAACCGTAGAAAATATGTATGCTATAACAACAGTAACTCAGAACAAAAAGAAATAAAGTGTGGAGTCCCGCAAGGTTCAATCCTTGGCCCGTTATTATTTATTCTGTACATAAATGACATGTGTGAATTCTCAAAATTGCTTGATATTATTTTGTTTGCTGATGATACAAACATTTTTTATTCCGCTAGTAACACAGATGAAGTAAGCACGGTTATTAACAACGAACTAAAAAAACTAGACCTGTGGTTTCGAGCGAACAAATTATCGCTTAATGTGAACAAAACACATTTTATAATGTTTAACAATAAAAAGCAACCTAGAACTGATGTGAATACAGTTTTGAAGGGGAAAAACATTGAGCAGGTATCATATACAAAATTCCTTGGAGTAACCATTGACGAAAACGTACACATAAAAATGGTTGAATCAAAAGTATCAAAAAGCATTGCAGTTTTGTATAAAACTAGGCATGTTCTTGATTGTCAAGCTTTACACACATTATATAATTCACTTGTTGAACCACATATGTCATATTGCTGTGAGATCTGGGGAAATACTTATCAATCTAGACTCAGAAAACTATTTATGTTACAACAAAAAGCTGTACGGATTATTTATAACCTTAATTACCATGATCATACATCTGTATTTTTCCATCTCTCAAACATGCTTAAATTTCATGATTTAGTTAAATACAAGACTATGATTATACTTTATAAAGCAAACAACCATTCTTTAAATGGTCGTGTTCAAGCATTATTTGAACCAACCGCAGCTATACACATACATGATACCAGACAAAGCAAATTGTTCTATGTTAAAAAGACAAACACCACCCTCCGACTGCTGTCAATCACCGTCAAGGGTATACAAACGTGGAACAATTTACCAAATAAATTGACTCAGCTTCCAAGTTTAACACAATTTAAAAAAGCAATCAAGTTGTCATTACTTTCTACATATTTGTGAATTGCTAATTGAAGGTGACGTTTTGTTAAACCTATGTAACAGTAACACAAGCACTATAGTAAACAGTTTATATATGAGTTGTGAATATTATTTGGTGATTTATTTATAATTCCTGTTGTATTTATTCAGTTTTCTTAGTTCGAGTAGGGCATAGCAACACATAAGTCTATGACTTCAGCTATGTCCTTTCAGCAGCAGCAGCAGCAGCAAACCATACTGTGCATGTATTATGTTGTTGTTGTTGTTGTTGTTGTTGTTGTTGTTGTTGTTGTTGAATAAACGTTCATTCATTCATTTGGGGTTTCCCGGAATCCCGTCGTTTAAAATTAGCCCAACACCAACCGTCGGGACAATCTCGTTAAAGTCTGACTTTATTGTCTCGGTCTTACGTCCGGTCCATGCATACCAACTTCGTGACGGCAGAAGTCCCGACGTTTATTTTTGTCTCGGACAATGGCATTGTCTCAGACTATTAGTTGTCTCGGTTCATGCGTAACACCCCAGGTCAGGAGCAGCCGGACTGTCAGTGTTCGTGAAACACCCGCAAAAAGTGGTCATTATATAACACACAATGTAAAATTTGTCATTGTGTAAACATACATGTTTCTGTACAATACCAAATATACCCCATTTGCACTGTGAAATCAGAAATAGAAAATGTAGCACGGCTTTTGTATGGTAGCGCTTCCAAATTAGGAAAACTCAATTGGACATGCCATTTTGACCGTTTTTGGCTCTTTACGCTCACTTTTTGCCATTTAAAAAAAGGCGGGCAAACTATATATGATCTGAAAGCTCTTACTGAGACCAATTTTTGGTGAAACTTGTGTAAGTCTGACTTTATAATTCACGGTGTGAAAGTCAAAAGACATGATTTTTACGAATTGTACCCTTTTTGGCTCCAAAATAGATGACATGGCTATTTTGTTATCAAAATGTAGAAATGCAACCCCTGTAATTCGTTTGCAGAAGCGCATAATTTCGAAAAATTATCATTTGACGGTGAACTTGTTTGACCTTGGAGTCACCCTTGTTCTACGACAGGCCTCGTTGTAATGGGGAATCTAGGATTTGCAAATTATAATAAATTATCATTTGGGTGTTTGTACGGGGAGATGAGCATTTAAGTCGGTCCGTTAAGTAGTGCCTACCGCTCGCCTATTGAGGAGATAGAAACGAATATAGCGAGGCTATACTGGTCAGAGCTAATTTGCATATTCATGTGACAAATGTGCATACTATTATTTGTTCATTGACGTAACCATACCCAGATACCCTGAGAACATGCGTTTGGACACAACATTTTGATTGTTTGGATGTTTACAATTCGTTATATTCAGAAATGTAGTATATATATATATATACAGCCCTGTATATATATATACATATATATATATATATGTAATGGCGATAATTAATTTGCATATTAATGGGAGTATACAAAAACGCTGAAAGGTATCTAGGTGGCGCCCGTCACATTATTGACCTATTAAAATGCAAAAACCATCGAGCGGACCCCAATGCACGCTTCATTGGTCAACACACGGTCTATAAGACCTATCGGAACTACGCTTGTATATGGTAATGATAATATTTAAAAAATACTAATGAAATGACTTACTAATATCCTAATATATACTTAGCAAAATCAACGGATTATGCGTTCTCGTAATAATTTACAAGACAACAGTCGGCAAGAGATAAAAGGAATTGCTAAGTAGCTAAGAGGGCTATGCATTATAATTTTTTTATAAATATTTTTAGATATCAGCAAAATGAAACTAAATTTCCTACAGACAAAATGCTGAAAGGCAGTACCACAAAATAAGTGGAACAACCGAGAAGGCTCGAATTCCAGCGTTCGTCTTCATATAAGTGGGTTTGAAGCAGCCGACAAGAAGCTGCCTGGACTTTCTTACTGTGGTGAGAATTGGATGTAAGTAGGCACGTTGTTTGGATGAAAGGGATTGATAGGTAATTGTACTGATCCTTACAATAGTGCGATATCGCACAGGGAGCCAATGCAGTGAGCCTAGAAGTGGCACTGAGCGAAAAACAACCCGAGGAAATTGTGTAACTACCATTACCAAACAATGTTGGACACGTTGACATTTTCTAATATCATTGCTAGCGGATTATATGTGAGGGAATCGCAGTTGCCAAGTATGCTGCTGTTGTGATAGTTTTAACGAGAGAAAATGGCATATACCGGCGAATACGTCGAAGATCTCGGAAATAATAAAAAAGCAGTGGCACATTTCATGTATGTGTTGTCTAAAATTGAAGGCGTTTTCTAAGATAATCTCTAGATTATGACTGTTACTTTGACAAATATTTGTTACCGTTTTCACCAATGTTTGTCACCGTTTTAACCAAGATTATCGCCGTCGTGCTTGTCACTATTCTGTTTTGTTTTTATTATCCGAGCCTACTATTTGTGGATTTTTGAGACAGCCACCCTCTAAGGGTGGAACCATGCTTATGTGATTATAATAATGTTAGTGAAAGATATACTGGTTGTCCCAAATTTCGCCGTTCGCAATCGGATAAATCGTTAAAAAAAATAATCTGAACAGAAAATGTGAACAAAATCTTATCACACAGGATATTCACGTACTGTATCTCTACCATTTACTTATAATTTACTTTATGAATCATATTTGTGGAAACAAATTGTTTGAACATTTGCCCTGAGTGAAGATGCAATTAGCAATTTTACTCGCAATTTTAAATCGGCGGAACTGCTATAGACCAATTAATCGCGTTACGTGCGATAATCTTGATTTGAACGTAGACGAGGTAGCGAATCAACGTTCCGATTGAGAAAGCTAGGTCAGTGACAGTGTTTATCTAACCGATCGACGTGCATAAACACAAGAACGAAGATGTATTACGCGCAGCGCGATCTAGACTAGGTGGGAAGCGAGCCGAGATCAGGGTACCGTTTCACTAACATTCTTAAGTGCTTTTAAGTCCGATTTTGCTTCATAAAATCGAGTGTTCTCCTTACCTAGGTATGAAAATGATAAACTGCATCGGTTTCACTACTAATTCACCCATAGAAATGGTCCTAAAATGCTTATTTCTAAGACGACGTTACACCATTCTTTAACAGCTATATTTTACTAACTGCGTTTTAATTTGGTTTCACTTTCACGCAGAGAACTGGTTGTTCACAGCCAAATAAGTCTTCCAAATGTTAGCTATTAATTGTTTGCTAAAGCTTGATTTGTTGATGTGACGTTGGCATCCGTCGTGATCCGTTGTGACACGGAAATAGTGTTCTCTGTGGTATGTCGGCGGCTTCTGTAAGATTTCGTTTTAATTCTTTGCACAGTGAACCAAAAAGGCATATGTTGTTGATAAATGGTTGTTGGGCCGTATTTTCAAATACTTTTTGACAACTGTTCAATGTCTTTTGCCAACTGTGTGTGTAAATTATCAATTATCATGATTGAAATATCGCTCTTTGCCTTAACCTAAGTCTAAGAATAATTTAACGATAACCTTAATGAAACGCATTTTGGAAATACTCCTTGGTTTTTCCGTCAGATTCTGTTCTAGGATGGATTTTCCTTAAGAACTTAATATGTTAGTGAAATTGTCCGCTGGGCATTTGCAAACACTCTCTAATAAATAAATCAATACTTTACTCCTCTCATGATATATTTCCTTTCGTTCGTTACAACACTTGACCTCCTCGGGAAGCAGAATGAGCCAGACTCCCACGAAACTGAAGCAGATGGCGAACATTGTTTCAGTCGACTTTCAGATGCGTTTTGTGTACGTAGTCGTAGAATGTATTGTCAGATGACTCATTCGGTATTCGCAAGACATTTGAAACTGACACTCAATTGTTCTCCGCGTGGACTTGCATCACAGCTACGTACCGATGACGTAATGTCTCGGTCGCTTACCGATGACGTAATTTCTCGGTCGCGTTGTGTGTTGTAAATCCACACAGGACATGGGAACGAATATGTAGAATATGCAATGGGGGGGGGGGGGGGTACTGTACTAAGTACTACTGTAAAATAAAGGGACCCAAGGTTAACCATTAGTGCTGATATGAAGGTTTTAGCACAGTGCGAATAGTATATACGTCTGTCTCAGTATCCATTGGAATAAACGTTCAAAGGAAGATCAAAGGATTTTGGTGCAGGCATTCCAAAACGGTGCACCAGGTTTCCCTGTGTGATTAAAGACCTGACATAATAATTACAGTGCTGACCTCTTGTGGCGTGGTATATATAGCGTAGGTAGCGTCGTTACCGCTTAAAGCTGTGAGGCCGTCGATGGAGAAACGTCTATACGAGTTGGTCAATCAGTGGCATAAAGAGTCTACAGCCGGGTACTAGAGTGTACTAATTACCCTAATTAGCTTGACCATTTACCTGTAATGAGTCTATGATTAATGACCTCACTACAGTGTTGAACTCTCGTGACGATAAAGACTCCTAGGAAGCATTCAGCCATGATGCAACTACCATTGTCTATAACCAGGTACTCAGTGGTCAGTTAAATAGCAGATCACTGACCTTGACCTTGACATGACCGACCTTGACTTTAACCTTGACATTCTGATAGCCGTTTTAACTAACTCCTATATTGGTACAATGCTGACCTCTTCTGGCGTTCGTTACTAACCGTCTACTGGTAATTAGTCATTAATTGTGTAAACAAACATATAAAAAAGTCTAAATTTACCCCTAATTAACCCAACAATTTTAATATTGAGTTATTAGTAGCGTTGGAAAGAGCAGATTAGGGGGCAGTACACCTTGCAGGTTAGAGGGCAGAACACCTTGCAGTTTAGTGGGCAGTATGCCGTGCATGTTAATGGGCAGTACACCTTGCAGGTTAGTGGGCAGTACACCTTGCATGTTAGTGGGTATTACACCTTGCAGGTTAGTGGGCAGTACACCTTGCAGGTTAGTGGGCAGTACACCTTGCAGGTTAGTGGGCAGTACACCTTGCATGTTAGTGGGTATTACACCTTGCAGGTTAGTGGGCAGTACACCTTGCAGGCTATTGGGCAGAACACCTTGCAGGTTAGAAGACAGAACACCTTGCAGGTTAAAGGGCACTATACCTTGCAGGTTCAAGGGCAGTACACCTTGCGGTTAGTGGGCAGTATACCTTGCAAGTTAGTGGGCAGTACACCTTGCAGGTTAGTGGGCAGCACACCTTGCAGGTTAGTGGGCAGTACACCTTGCATGTTAGTGGGTATTACACCTTGCAGGTTAGTGGGCAGTACACCTTGCAGGCTATTGGGCAGAACACCTTGCAGGTTAGAAGGCAGTACACCTTGCAGGTTAAAGGGCACTATACCTTGCAGGTTCAAGGGCAGTACACCTTGCGGTTAGTGGGCAGTATACCTTGCAAGTTAGTGGGCAGTACACCTTGCAGGCTATTGGGCAGAACACCTTGCAGGTTAGAAGGCATTACACCTTGCAGGTTAAAGGGCACTATACCTTGCAGGTTAAAGGGCAGTACACCTTGCGGTTAGTGGGCAGTATACCTTGCAAGTTAGTGGGCAGTACACTTTGCAGGCTATTGGGCAGAACACTTTGCAGGTTAGAAGGCATTACACCTTGCAGGTTAAAGGCACTATACCTTGCAGGTTAAAGGGCAGTACACCTTGCAGTTTGTGGGCAGTATACCTTGCAAGTTAGTGGGCAGTATACTGTGCATGCTATTGAGCAGTATATATATATAGAGGGCAATATACTTTGCATTCTTCTGAGTAGTGAATATATAGAGGGCAGTATACTTTGCAGTTTATAGGGCAGTACACCTAGCAGGTTTGTGGGCAGTACACCTAGCAGGTTTGTGGGCAGTACACCTAGCAGGTTAGTGAGCAGTACACCTTGCAGGTCAGAGAACAATACACCTTGCAGGTTAGTGGGCAGTACATTTTGCAGGTTAGTGGGCAGTACATCTTCCAGGTTAGTGGCCAGCACACCTTGCAGGTTAGTGGGCAGTACATTTTGCAGGTTAGTGGGCAGTACATCTTCCAGGTTAGTGGCCAGCACACCTTGCAGGTTAGTGGGGAGTATGCCTTGCAGTTTAGTGGGGAGTATGCCTTGCAGGTTAATGGGCAATACGTCTAGCAGGTTAGAGGGCAGTATACCTTGCGGTTAGTGGTTGGCAGACCTTGCAGGTTAGTGGGCAGTACACCGTGCGTTTAGTGGGCAGTAGACCTTGCATGTTAGTGGGCAGTACACCTTGCAGGTTAGTGGGCAGTACACCTTGCAGATTAGTGGGCTGTACACCTTGCAGGTTATTGGGCAGTACACCTTGCAGGTTAGTGGGCAGTACACCTTGAAAGTTAATGGGCATTACACCTTGCAGGTTCGTGGGCAGTATACCTTGCAGGTTAGTGGACAGTACACCTTACGATTAGTGGGCGGTTTATCTTGCAGGGTAGTTGGCAGTACTCCTTGCGGTTAGTGGGCAGTACACCTTGCAAGTTAGAGGGCAGTATACCTTTCATGTTAGTGGGCAGTACACCTTGCAGGTTAGTGGGCAATACACCTTACAGGTTAGTGGGCAGTACACCTTGCATGTTAGTGGGCAATATACCTTGCAGGTTAGTGGCCAGTACACCTTGCAGGTTAGTGGGCAATACACCTTACAGGTTAGTGGACAGTAAACCTCACAGGGTAGTGGGCAGTACATCTTGCAGGTTAGTGGCCAGTACACCTTGCAGGTTAGTGGGCAATACACCTTACAGGTTAGTGGACAGTAAACCTCAGAGGGTAGTGGGCAGTACATCTTGCAGGTTAGTGGACAGTAAACCTCGCAGGGTAGTGGGCAGTACATCTTGCAGGTTAGTGGACAGTAAACCTCGCAGGTTAGTGGCCAGTAAACCTCGCAGGTTAGTGGCCAGTAAACCTCGCAGGTTAGTGGCCTGTAAACCTCGCAGGTTAGTGGACAGTATATGTTGCAGGTTAGTGGACAGTAAACCTCGCAGGGTAGTGGGCAGTACATTTTGCAGGTTAGTGGCCAGTACTCCTCGCAGGTCAACATTCAAGAATTCTGCAGCTATTCTCCCAAAAAGCTATATTGACAATGCCCTGATGATGACCCTAAATGTTTGACGGATAAATCCAGGTCCCCAGCATTGTTGAACGATCTCTCTGCCTGTTCCGTCAGATTGAATGCGGCCTGACGGATGTTCTTTGTGGGCCGTTCCTTTCTTTGTTGTATGCGACTTTCTCTGGCAACATTACTCTCATTGCAGCTGGTTATATGAAGTCTCAGAGCCCACCTTTTCACAGTTGATGGCATTAGGCTTACACCAACAGTACCTCCTGGTATATGCCCATATCGCATAAATGTCGTTTCAATGTACATTTCTGCCCAAACGGCATTCCAAATGACCGGGTTGTGGCGCATTACATGCTGTCCTTTCAGGAAATTCTCCAGCAGGCTTTCAGGAAGACGCATCATGGTTCTTAAATAAAACAATCCATATCTAACGTAGTTCACATGTCCGGCCGCAAAGAAGAGGCCAGTCTGCTTCGCGCTCTGCATGTATGAACAGCATCATAATGAGCACAGGCTTGATAAGGTTCTCTATCCACAGCACTAATGTTCTGCTGCTTCAACTCTCTTTTCTAGAAGAAACATGAGATCGTCATGGTCCTCTGCATTATTGATCAGTGTACGTAGAAATTATTCTACAACAATCCTCAAAGTTCAAGTATTTTGAGGGCAGTTATTTCCAGATAGCATTCGTGAAACACCACTAAACGCAGCCTTCATTACGACCGAATCCACTGTTACCCATCAGGCATCAACTTGATCCTGCACGACTCATAAGCATGTGCATATTCCGTAGTCTGGGCAGAAAGCTGGCAGGCATGTCTGGATAGACCTACAGTATGTTGACTGCAACTTTGTATAATTGTTGGTCTGCAGTAAAGACGGCAATGGTCTGTCCAGTTTGACTGGTTATTCACTGAGACACCTTCAATGCAGTCATGATAGTCGAAGGATCAGATGGTACCATATCTATCAGCAGACTGAAGGCAACTATTGTCTTTATTTTCAGACTGTGATTCTGTTCACGTAATTTCCTGGGGTAGAAAGCTGCAAATTCGGGTGTATCATATCGAATGTATGTATACTTACATTTTAATAATAACGCTGCCATTTTGGCGGTCATGCTGGATTACGTCCCTTATCCAGTTGTCGTCGTGCATTACTACAAATAAGTTCATGGAATTCCTCGGGTGTTAAAACATATATTAAGTTTAGAAACAAAAAGCAAATATCTAGGTGGCATAGCAGAGACATTATAATCGGTTTTATATATATTTTACATCATGGCAGCCATCTTGGATATTTAAAATTCGTCAAGGATGCCAGAGTGGCATAATGCAGTTTGTGATTCAGTAGACCTTCTAGTACTAAAAACCATAAACAAACATTGGGTTGGGTAGACTCCACTGCACAGTTCAACCACAAATCACTGTTTGGTGGCAGGACTAAATTGTTGTTACCCAGTAGGTGCTACTAAGTTAGCCATACTACGACATTAAACAATACTGCATTTGTATAAAAAATCGCTTTACAGAATAGGTACAGGTATAGTTTTTGTTTCCCAGACATAGAAGTACTGAAGGTTGCGGACTAAAGCAGGGGGCCTACATGATTAAATGGCTACATTTTAAATTTATGTAAGGCATACTAAAAAACTAGGCTTCAAAACTGTTGGTTGTCACAAAGTGGTTTGTATAGAATTTAAACAGGCTTTAGAACAGTGGTTTTGTTTTCAAAGTATTGTTGACGGGATGGTGCTGCCATCTCTGGTATTTATTGTCGCTGAGGTATGCGCTGGTGCCCTCTGACGATTAAGGCGTGTAACGCTTTAACTGCCGACGAGTCAGATTTAATTAATTTCATTTGTAGCGTTCACCACTAATCTTACGGTTAGGTATACAACATTTTTGTATCTGTAGAAATTATCTAACGTGACTGGTAATATGGTGACCTTGCACGCTACTTATGTTGTGGTTATAAGAAGATTATATTATGAACTTATAAAAGTTGTTTACAGAAATGTAGATGTGAAAAACACTGGGGTCACACCTAGCTTATGAATAGAGTGCGTGTTTTATTAAAATTATGGATTAATTCGTGAGAGTTAGAATGTACGATAAACATTATGGTATCCGGCTCGATACAGGGAATCCAGTGATATTAATTATGTAAGTAATTCACGTAAGTTAAATATTAAATGAGCACTTATATAGCCAAACGTTTAGCTGGCAAAATCTATTTAAACTCAGCGAGGTGTATGGATTGATTCGAAGTGTGAGAGGTTTCGGGAGCCGGTTTCTGGAGCGACTTTAATTTGTATGAAGTGTCGTAATTGGTCAGACTAACTTCCGGCCATCAAGCTATATAAGGGCAGAAAGGCCATTCGAGGCCAGACGAACATTTGAGCAGAAGAAAGTGTTGCACTCTCGTCTCCAGGAATTGGGCCGAAATGTGTGTCCGCCCAACGCCTGAGGTAAATACTTCTACGATTTCAACAGTACTGATTAGATATGAGTCGCTGCACTTCTCACGTGTTGAAGAAGACTAAGCGATAACCGTTGACTGCAATTCCGTTTTGACGTGATCTTCGAATGCGAAGCCACCACCGTTTCGTCTGCTAGCGACTGTCAACTAGGCATAGCCATTCCGCCGGGCTATAGCTCATCTGTCGTAACACGGACTCCGTGACAGACCTTCTCGACATCGTCGACGTCGTGACATCGTTTCCGTGTTGTTGCCTGGTGTTTCGCGTGGGATCGACAAGGCAAAGCTACCGTCTACTATATCGCCCGAGTCGCCTGCTTTCGTCTACGTGAATTCGATCGCCGAACGCCGAGCGACTTTCGTCCTGACATATCGCCGAACGCGGCCGAGGCGTACGCTGACATTCGCACATCACGAGACATTGGTTACAGCTCATTGACTTTACAACGGTGTATACCCGTCTTCATGAAAGTGACTAGCTGTTTAAATTGTCTCTCATGTAAATCCGTATTTGGATGCATACTTGTCGAGCTCAATGTATGGTGTTATAATGCCATAGCAGAGTACCGGTTGGCCAACTATCACTGAACCGAATATGTTTATGTTGTTGTATAAAATGGGAACGCCAGTTGGCGTCTCGAACATACATATCTGGTGTTACGCTTTGCTATTCGTTCACTCCGAATCCTAGTGCACCTGAACCTATAATTTGCCATGTCAAATCGGGTACCGCCAATTTATTAATACTTACACTCGATTTTGTGATATTGGTTAATGTTCAACTGAAAAATGCCATCGTCCCTGGTTTTCGTGTCTGGAGGCGCACAAATAGCGTTTATGTGTGCGACAAGTTAACTTACTTTGGCACCCAGCTTAGGTGTCGGGCCGCTAGTCTAGTTTTTGTAAAGAGCCCTGTAAATGAAATGGATTCAGAAGTAGCTGGATATCGGTTTCAACCGCAAAGACAAGGCCCAGTATTGCAAGATAGACCAGAGTGTACCGGTGACCGTAAGCGTGATAAAGAAGACGCGCGGGAAGTGGAAATGCAGAGGCGACTAACAAGCCGAGACGTAAGTCGTAACTGACTGGTGTCGCTGTGGAAAGGGCGAAGTTGATTTGCTGGTTCAGCGAAAGGAGTGTCTGCTGTCAGAAAACGGCTGCGACTAGACAGCACGCTGAGCATGTCGGTGAAGGTAATTATTTGTGTCTAGTATAAATAACGGCACTTGTGTAGAATCCGGACCCACCTCGATTTTGCCGTTTAACTTGAGTTTTGTCTAACTTTGATACCTCAGTGCGATAGTTCCTCTATTCAACATTATCCCAGGCGTATTTATGTGTAAGAATATTGCGTCTTAGCGCACTTTTTAGGCGTAAATAGCGCCCCTGTTTGTATCAACATACGCCGATATATATATATATATTTACGAGCGCGTTGCGGTAATGCACGGTGCAGACTAGCGCATACCGGAACGCTTTTTCGGCTTCCAAAATGTTGCCTAAGATATAATATTTTCGTAACATAAATATGCCTGGGATGATGTTGAATGATAGAACTAACACTCTGAGGTATCAAAGTTAGGCAAAACTCAAGTTATAAAGGCGAAATCGAGGTGGGTCCGGATTCTACACAAGTGCCTAAATAACTGCTCACTATGAGGTCCTAATTTAAATACATGTATGAACTGAGTGAGTCGATCGCTCGGTGGCACCTCGATTCCCCGACACTGACAGTTCTCATTCTCCGTGCCAGTGCCGTGCCGTGGGCTCGGTGTCCGAGTGTCCAGTTTTACATTTTATGGGAATATTACCTAAGGTTATACCTTCGCCCTTTTAGAAACGGTTCCAGGAACCGAGTTCCAAATTGTCCACGGCTATGATACTGATAGAAAACAAACAGGTTAACTGTTGTGTCCCCATTATTATATTTACAGTAACGACTATGCATGTGTATCACCGTGCGAGAAAAATGTGTGGCAGTATTAATTGTTTTTTAATAGGCTTGAATTTAATTTTATAGAGAGGGGGCATAATTCTTGGGGGATAAATACAGAAAGACAATCCTAATCCATGCTTCTTGTGAAATTGGCTTCATTCAAAATGATAAAGCGATCGGTTTTTAGCTGAAATAATGTACAGTGGAACCTCACTTTTAAGGTAACCCTTGGGACTGGATAAAAGTTACCTTACTAGCGGTACTGCGATCCTATACTACAGTCATTTGCAAAAGTTTAAGACCTGGCACGAGTTTTAAGCATTTTATAGTATGGCATCAGATTGCATCAGATAATGTCTGGATTGCATCATCCTATTTGGGCCTTGAAGCAATACGCCTAGTCAGTACTTCCAGGTCATTTGTTTGCTGCTGTCAGTATCGATTAGGCGTTTTTCAGTTTTGTCTTCATCCCTGAAATGGGCAAAAAATCATCTTTGACAGAGGTTCTAAGGGCACAAATAGTGACTCTACATGGAGAAGGATATACGGAAAGAGACATTAGTGCTAAATTACGTTATTCCAAGACAGCCGTGCACAACGCCAAATTCAATACTGATGGCACTTTTCGTGACAGTGGTCGTCCACGGAAAACTACGCTCAGGGATGACCACACAGTGAGACACATCGTGATGTGCTCGCCAATGAGCTCATGCAAGAAAATTCGGGCTGCTTTACGCTTAAAAGGTATGGAAATAAGTCTCAGTACTGTTTCGAGACGTTTCAGCAAGGAATTTGGGCTCAAGTCCCGCAAGCCGGCCCGGAAGCCACGCCTGACACTGTGATGAAAAAAAGAGACTGGACTTTTCTAGACGACATCGCCACTGGACTCTCGCGCAGTGGAAGAAAGTGCTGTTCTCAGATGAATCGACCATGTAACAGTTTATACCTCGCAAGAGGCACGTTAGGCGGCCAGTAGGTAAGCGATTTGATGAGAAATATACAGCAGCCACAATGAAACACCCGCCAAGACAGATTATTTGG
Source organism: Escarpia spicata (assembly GCA_963995525.1). NCBI lineage: Eukaryota > Metazoa > Annelida > Polychaeta > Sabellida > Siboglinidae > Escarpia > Escarpia spicata. The sequence goes on along the minus strand of OZ023206.1, from coordinate 69,913,757 downwards.
GGTGCCATGTCATGTTTTGGCCCTTCTGGTGTGTATTTTATTCCACCACACCACTATGAATTGACCTAGGTACGTGGAGTTGCTGAGGGAGAAGCTGAAACATCCACAAATGTACGATTTCCATGCAAGATGGCGCTCATTGTCACCGATCCAAGGTAGCCACTGATTTCCTCAGGAAGAACAAAATCTCCGTGCTGGAATGGCGTGGGAACAGCCCAGATCTAAATCCCATTGAGAACCTGTGGACTATAATGAAGGATACGGTGGCAGACAAGCAACCATCAAGCGCTCAAAACTTGAAACAAGCTATCAAGGACGTTTGGGTCACCGAAATCACCCAGGAGTACTGCGAACCTCTGGTTTCTAGCATGTCATATCTAAATACTGAAAAGTAGAGACACTGACACTTTTGGACGACATAAAGTTTCATATTATGTTGTACTACGTTTATTTGGCGAAATAAACTGATATAATGTTATGTGAAGGCCAAAAACTCATAGTTTTGTCAAATTTCTTCAAAAAATCGTGCCTGGTCTTAAACTTTTGCAAATGACTGTATACCGGGTGTGGAAATAATTGTGTACTGTCCGTGGGGTGACCTTAATTACAAAGTGGCTGTATTACTAAGGTGACCATATAGCGAGGTTCCACTGTAGTAATAACAATCCTTATTTGTTTATCATTCACGTAATACTTTCATTTAAACACTTGGTTCTTTGTTGCAAGTGGACTACGGTGCGTTATGAATGACCACATATTTGGTAATTTGTGTTTGGAGCAGCTAATGCTACGAAATATACTAGTTGCTATGAATCACATTCGGTTAGATAACTGACAACTAGACCCGCCAACGAACAAGTAAGTATATATTCATGTGTTATAACAGCAGTGATATGTTTTGTTAAATATTTATTGACATATATCAACAATGACGATAATACTACAGTAACCAGGGCATCAAGCAAAGCAACAGCGATTTTAAAATGTATAAATATATAATATGTATGAAGTTTTATAAACTGTATATACTAGACATAGTTAGTAGAAATCTGCCAACATGTTTTACTTTTTAATAGTAAACAACATCTTAGAACATTTTGAGTAGCATGCCTATGTGAGAATTGAAGAAAAGTTCAAATGATTTCATACAAACACTGCTTGTTGATATATACCAATTTGACAAGGAAATTAATTACCTCAAACCCATTTTCATACATCACCTGCTGACAATGTTAGTAAATTATTTGAGCCTTATTTTTCAGGTCTCTCAGGTGGGCTGCATATAGACGGCGGATCCATGGCAGGCTGGGCCGAAGAGTACGGAGAGTTATACCAGTGTGTGCCAGTCATCAAATACGATCACATTTCCCTGCACTCGATGGGACACAACATGAGGGATTCCACTTGGCACTTGGAACTAGACTAAACTAGAGGATGCACTTGTCACCCTATACAAAACTATGGCTGTAGGTGGAAATGCAAACAAAACAGCCAGTCCCTTGAAACGTCCTTGTCAATCGATTTGTAAATAAATAGTTGGATTGACTATTTATTTATAAATCGACTGCCTCTTGATGCCAGCAGATCATGTCTCATAGGCTTGGGCACATCTGCCCCAAGGACTGCAATTCCAGTTGGGACATTGATTCCTGGCAGTTTCAGATTTCTCACATAGACACTATTCACTCTTTCCATCAGCACGGGCAGGTGGGTTTGCAGGTAAATCTGCTGCTGTGTTGTCTTTCGCAGCACCCACTGCCTGCGCCTTCTTGACCAGACATCTGCCACGTTAACAGGGTTGTCTGGCTAGGGCGTGGCCGGAAGTTCCATGCCAGAGCAGACAGCATGAGCCGTGCTTTCGTCCCTATAATAAACAAAAAGCAACAAACCCGTCAGCATCTATATCTTGTTAGTAAGCTGCTGTGAATTACTTTCCTTACGACTGGTCGGCTTTCAGTGAACTTTGAAACGCCATTTTCCAAATGACAATAATGTATAAATATGTCTTCTATAAATGCACTCGGTAATCATGTTTTAAAATGTTGACTGTTTGAATCGTACTCAAATGGCCAAGTATTCATAACCAGACATTGAAAAAATAATATTGATCCTTACAAACAAGGCATCCCATTATTACATTCCTCCACAATGGCATTTATCATCACTCGTTTTTTGTCATCTCGTTTTTGTCTTGTATCTTATATACGGTATATACAGTGGCAGTATTTTGTTATCGTTATTATTACATGGAGAATGTATTACACTAAAATAAGTTAATACAGTTGTGAAGTATTCATGCCATCTCTGTGACATAGTTAACACCTGACAGTCCTGTCCATTCAACCACCATCCTCCTCTGGGAAATATTCAGCCCCAAGCAGCATATACTACGAAAATATTATCACCACCAGGTACTCATTTATATATCCGAGTGAACTGGAGCAATGTGGAGTGAGCAAAACTCCACAAGCTTTGAAATGGCAGAGACTTAAAACAGTATGATGGTCTAACCACTATGTTACTATGCCACAATATGTTAGTGGTGCTATTATTAGAATGACTGAGGTCAATTTTTTTTACAACTAAATACCTATTGCAATGTATGACTTCTGTCCTACCTTCATAGAAAAAGTGCTGTCTTTTGGAGCAGTACTTGAGCAGGTAACTGTGAAATACTTTGAAGTCTAAGTTGTCCAGTGTGACAATACTTTGTCAGGTGGGGAAGGGCTTGCAGAACATGTCGTGGTGTAACGGTGGAAGTAGGAGCAACCCTCTTTCGTGGAATCTGTAAAACATGACATTGTGTTTGTGCACTATTACGGTAAATAATTTGTTAAATTATCACATTACTGAAACAAGACAATGTTGAATTCATTTTTTTCAAGCAAGAAATCAATAAGAGTTTCCACGTGAATAATGCAGTACATGCCGACTTGATGCGATGTGCAAAAGACTTGTTTGATTTAGTAGGCACTGGGGACAGCGGAATGCGAGTGGACAATGGTTGTGTAAAGGTCTGCAATAGAGACAGATACTGAATACAGATCATGTCTGGATTAATTATGGAGTGTATGTTAGTGGGTCATTATATATGAAGGTAACCAATAATTCTGAAATTGGTTGCACTCATCTCTTCAGTTTTTGAATAATCAATTTGGTGATATCCCTTGAGAAGATGAACATGAAACCAAAATAGGAGCCTCTCAACTCCAGTAATTTTGGGGCTTCAGCAATTTGACATTTAGAACTTCAATTTATAATTACGTTGAGTTTAAAAATTAAATAAAACAATAAGTATTTCAAATGTTAATACATCTTGCCTTATTAAATATGTCATCTATTGGTGATGTTCTGCTACCATTTTTAACACAAAAGTACTTTTATAATGAATAAATAAAATAATAATATCAATAATGTTTTGTGTTACTTTAATTCTTGTTTTATGTACTGCTACACTGTATGCTGTACATACTGCTACACTGTATGCTATACATACTGCTACACTGTATGCTGTACATACTGCTACACTGTATGCTGTACATACCGCTACACTGTATGCTGTACATACTGCTACACTGTATGCTGTACATACTGCTACACTATATGCTGTACATACTGCTACACTGTATGCTATACATACTGCTACACTGTATGCTGTACATACTGCTACACTGTGTGCTGTACATACTGCTACACTGTATGCTATACATACTGCTACACTGTATGCTGTACATACTGCTACACTGTATGCTATACATACTGCTACACTGTATGCTGTACATACTGCTACACTGTATGCTGTACATACTGCTACACTGTATGCTGTACATACTGCTACACTGTATGCTGTACATACTGCTACACTGTATGCTGCACATACTGCTACACTGCTGCTTGGTTGACAGATAAGTATCAGTTCAAGTACAAATATAATATTGTGATATTTTTCACACTAATGGGAGTTTAGGTTCAACAGTCTGCAAGCAGCCACTAAATCCGTCTTATGTGAAAAGGATAGTTTGTCGCAGACATACTATCAATTCTTATTTGATTTGGAATTGAATTGATAAAACATACAGTAGTCATACACATAAATTTGAATAAAAAACCCACATTGAATTGGAATTGAATGAACTGATCAAAACAAATTACAGTAAACCTCGCCTAAGTCGGATTCAGTCGGACCGAGTGTTTTAATCCGAGTTGCAAAAAAGTACGACTTAGCCGAAGATTACATATATCCCAGCGCCAAAGGCAACCCTCTAAAAGCCCTTAGGTAACTGTAAATAACGCGGTAACTCTATAAAGGTTGATGTCCACAAACAACATCATGCAGTATTAAAACAGTTGTATGCTTCATTTTGGCACGTATCTCTAAGGTTATATAGCTTACCAAGAATGACATTGCCGCGAAATTGGATAGGAAATGTACAACAATTCTCGTGATGCTTGATTTGTCTTCCTCGTTTGATACAGTTGATTATGAGTTGTTGATGACTCGACTTGAACACTCATTCGGTATCACCGATAAGGCGCTTGCGTGGCTGAAATCCTACATTAGCGAACGGTATCAGAAAGTGGCAGAGGGAAGTGCGGAGTCGGTTGAGTCAATATTGGCGTGTGGCGTCCCCCAAGGGTCGGTGTTGGGCCCTACTTTGTATTGCATGCACACCAAACCTATCGGAGATATTGTTGCTAAACACGGCATGGAGCATCACTGTTATGCTGATGACATTCAAATCTACCTCACGGTTGAACGAGATGAATCAATTGTGGCGGCACTGGCTAAGGTGGAATTGTGCGTTGCGGAAGTGGCTGCATGGTTGACTAGAAACCAGTTAAAACTGAACACAGATAAATCCGAGGCGATCGTTTTTTTCTCCAGCGAAGAAACGCGGCAGTCTGCCTGCCAATGTATACATCACAATAGCCGGCCATCGAATTCAACCATCATCGTGCGTGCGCAGTTTGGGTGTGCTATTTGATAGCAACCTGAAAATGGAACAGCAGATTGCCAACACTGTGAAAAGCTGCTATCACATTAGAAACATTGGGCGAATTCGGCTACATCTGACGGAAGAATCATGCAAGACACTTGTTCACGCACTAGTGACATCACGTTTAGATTATGGGAATGCACTTCTTTATGGTCTCCCACACACGGTGATGCAACGTCTACAAAGGGTGCAGAACTGTGCCACTCGCCTAATTACTCGCACGAGGAAATACGAACACATCACGCCCGTGTTGCAGCGTTTACACTGGCTACCCGTTCATTTGAGACCGACCCACAAAGTGCTGGTGTTTGCTTATTGTGCCTTGAATGGTCTAGCGCCGGACTACATAAGTGAGGTAATTGGCTACCGTCCCATCAACAGAACTCTGCGATCTACCTCGCAGCCTCGCCTTTTGTTCGTACCGGCCTCACAAACTGTTACTCATGGTGATCACCGTTTCGCGGTTTGCTCGGCGGTTCTATTGAACAATTTGCCTCCTACGCTCAGGACAGCAACATCATTACAAGTGTTTAAAACACTTGAAGACTCACCTTTTTAAACAAGAGTTTTTTATAATTCACCGACGAGGAGATTTTATGTGCTGTCATATATTTTTGTTTTATTAGTTTCTTAACATATTTATGGTTATTCTCCTTTTATAAATGAATATATTTATAGTAGTTTTTAAGAATGTCTTAATTTATTTAAACGTTTTTTAATGATCTATTTTTTTTTTAAACTATATTTAAGGTAATGTTATATTTATACATATTTATTTATTAGTTAGCATTTCTTTTTATGTAAAATACTGTTATATACGTGTGCATGTATGTAAAGCGCCCGAGGGCAATTTTTATTGATTGGGCGCTATATAAGTACTTTTATTCATTTTATTTATTTATTTTGTTGAATACTACGATCCGACTTAGGCGAGGAACACACATTATTTCGGATCAAATGGACCGACTCAATTATTCCGAGTTAGATGAAGATCCGACTTGCATAATCTGACTTACACAAAGATTTGTATGGGAAATGCATTACAAATCAACCGTTCCTCGGAATTCTGTCCGAGTTGAGCAAAGATCCGATTTAGATCATAAAAACATTGTCACTGTTATGTAATGGGAGCTGATTATCCAGCATTTCCCTGCTGCTGATGGGTAGTTAGTTATTTGAAAAAAGGAGAATATACCCTGCGTAGTCATTCAGTCCTTTGATGCTTATTTGATTTATACTCATATATATGTTATTTAGTAATCTTTTTGTTGGAACCCTTATCAGTGGTCATCAGGCAGTGATTTATAAAAGACAAATGTTCAACAGAATGTATTTACAACAAATTCATTTAACACACAAACACATTCTGCCTTGAAATGTTATTACAAAACATTCTGAAGGGGTCACAGCGACAATTCCAGACTTTTCTGCCCGGTGACGTTAACCAAAGTGGTATATTATCGCTCACGCGAATTGATTGCCGTTAACTTTTGCTTGTCGTCGACTTTCTAGTCTTCAATGTGTCATGTAGTTCAAGATTATTTCCAGCATATCTTTGTTCATGCGGCCGTGATACCAATCAAGGTAAGACCAAATAAAAATAATAATAATAACCGTCAAATTCCCGGTGGAAGGCATGCATTCCTCAAAGCCGAGGTTAAGTCTGTCTGAGGTTCAGTTCCTGCCGACACCATTCCAAAGCTAGAAAGTTAACTATGCCGGATGTTTATAAACAATACAATTGCGTATATAACGTCAGATCATGCAGTGTGAAATGGTACAAGATTATCATTTAGGTACTGAATACTCAATACCAACGTTCTTGCGATCTGACTTCACTTGGCAGCGCGCTCGACGGAGAATGTGCGGTGTTTCGACGGTTGTGGACAGTGTGGTCTGTAACTAAATATCGTCGGCATTGCTTCAAAACCCGACGTCGCCGACGTTTCGACGGGTCTTGTCCCATTAACTGATGAAATACATCCACTTCCAAACACGTTTATTCAAAATGAGCCGAACAGAGTGAACTGTACAGCGTATGCCGTAACATGTGTTGTCAGTGTTGACAACATTGCCTACGTCATGGGAACATTGTGGTAAAAATAATGCTGCTCGTTTATTGGTTGCTTTTGGTCGCCATCAGTAAGATGCCTTCGTGTTATCGAAGATTTCATTATAATTTTCCAATTTGAGATAATATTACCAGTAAACCACTGACGTAAAAAATATTATTACAGTTGGAAATAGTTAGTTTGCATTAACTCTTTTAGGTGCATAGCACCAAAAAGTTACCTTAATTAAATTCCTCTGGACTGCCGTCACATTATTTATAAGCACGAACACACACTCCTTTGTACAAAATAAATAGATGTGTAACCGTGTACGTTAAGTCAGCGTCTTCAGCCTTCATCACATATTCTGAACACAATAGGAAGTTGTTTAAAATAAAATACAAATTGCTACCTAAGTCTCGTTTTCGGCAGGTGCATGATCATTTAATAATTTATACCATGGCTTCGCATCGCGCATCACATAGCCAATCGCATCGCGAATCGAATCGCGCATCTCATCGGTCATCACATCGCAGATCACACTGCGCATCATCGCGTATCGTCCATCGCATCGCGTCATTGCCCAATAGCGGTGCGAATTTCCACTCAAAATATTATGGCCTTTCTCAGCTATCATATGAATTACACTTACGAAGCATCGCACCAGAAATATTACAAGGCGTAATTAAAAAAAACCAGCAACATCAAAGTTACGGTATTCGGAGAATGACCCAAATACGTTATTGCTATTTCGAATTTTTCCTAGTCCGCAATTACCATTATCATTAATGACCCCCCAAAAACGAATTGATACCATCTTTTTCTATTTTAGTCATACGTCCCAACAGTGTCTTTTACAGTATAAGTAGACTTCTAACATGTCTTATATGGTGTGTTGTATGACGAAGAAGACGTGTAAATAAACATACACAATTTAAGCAGCAGGGAAACTATAAAACCGTCCGTTGACAACTGACGAATTTACTTTCCACATGACTGTATCAAAAATCAAACCATCAAAAAAGCGTAGTGACTAATATTACAGTGACATGAGATGTTGCAAGACGGACGGTCTATCTGGTTCGCGTGGTATCGACGAACCAGATTATGGTCAGATCTTTAATATGTTTATTATATCACACTAAAAAATGAAACATATATCAAAGTCGCCAAATCGATAATGTGTACACCTTTCGTGAGGATCGTCCATAAATGTGTGCGTGTGTGTGTGTGTGTGTGTGTGTGTGTGTGTGTGTGTGTGTGTGTGTGTGTGTGTGAGCGCGCGCGTGTGTGCGTGCTGAAAAATCTCAACTGAGATCTTTCTACGTGCCACCTTTTTGTTGTAATCCGGAAGATTCATCAGCGGTTCAGCACCCTTCCCGAGTCGCGCTGTCTCGTCGCGCTGTCACGGATCTTGACATCGGAAGACGGGGAGCGGGTGCTGTTGGATTTGTCGCTGGAACTTCACCGGTTTGCTCCCTCGTAGATTCGAAGACGCTGGGGGTGTTGTTTAAGATTTTTAGCCGAAACTTCCGCGGTTCAGAACGACTTCTGGTGCGTCGCATTGTTTCGAAGGCGGGGGAGTGGGTGCTGATTGAGAAAATCCGGGAGATGTACCTGTATTCCGGGAGATCCATCAACAATCCGGAAGATTACCGGATTCCCCGGGAGAGTTGGCGGGTATACCTATTATGTGTAATGTTGAACCGGTGATCAGACATGAAGTTGACGCTGACACAATGATATTTGTCTACCTTTATGCCAATAGCATTGCAATACGAATAATATTTAACATTATCACGACTTGTGCCCATCAATGGAGGTGTACTTCACATTCTCTCCGAACCTCGACATTTCGAACAAACAACGAGTATCTGCGAGCGCGTTATGTAACGCTGCTGTGTATTTGTGAGCAGTGTATTCAAATGCAAGCGGTTTTGCTTAAATCATTGAAATGCAAATGCATATGTTTTGACGGAAATGCAAGTGTTTTTGATCCACACAATCAAGTGCAAATGGAATTGCGACGTTTTTAAAATGTACACACACACGCGCGCACACACGCACATACTCACACACGCACGGATAGTTGCTTCCACGACTCATTTATTTTTCACGAACACATTTCTTTCGAATAACAATTTAATACATATCCTCGACTTACACAGTTTGCTGATGTCCAGCTTTACAGTAATATAACACTTAATCCATCCGAAACAAAAACTGTTGCGTAATTTCTTCGAAATGAGATAATCGCATATTTTACATATACCTTTATTGAGGTGCAATATGCAATAGGCCTACAATGAAAACGATTTAAGAGCAACATAGGTTTTTTCTGGGACCAATCTATTTATTATATTTTATTATTTACCGAGTCCCCGGTAAAAGTCACGCTGAAAGCACGTAAATATTATCGTCTTGTATTGACTGACACATACTAACTGTATTGTTTTCAACGACGATGATGCAGTCCACTGCTGAGTTCGCATCACGGTTGATATTGCTAAGGACCGTGAATAGTAACAATAATAACAACAACATGAAAACAGCAACGAAGAAACTGAACATGCGAGTCCAGTCGGGTGCACGGATTACTTTCCTGTTCACGGGCATACTCTTTGCTTATCGCAACTGAATTTTCTGTTGAATATGTACTTATGTTCCCAGAGTTTCGCGCTATCTTTATTTTTCAATACTACGTAATCGCAATTCCATTCGTCATATGAGATACAAGCAAACACATGGATGGAACCCTCGCTTTTCAACTCGACGCATGGTGGTTCTTTGAAGCACGTCTTGCTAGATATCTGGTAAGTGTCGATCCTACGAAAGAAAAACAGACATTGTCATTACTTGCATTTTAGCAAATAACTACAACATAAATGTGATAACAACGTATAGTGATATCTACAAAAACAACTAATACAGTAATAAAATACACTAATATATTGAACATCGGTCGGCTGCGAAACCTAGTAATGCCATAATATGCTTCAATATTGTTGACAGTGTGTGTGTGTGTGTGTGTGTGTGTGTGTGTGTGTGTGTGTGTGTGTGTGTGTGTGTGTGTGTGTGTGTGTGTGTGTGTGTGTGTCTGTGCGTGTGTCTGTGCGTGTGCGTGTGCGTGTGCGTGTGCGTGTGCGTGTCATAACCTTAGACGGCAAAATCTCGACGGCAAAGCAGCAAACCGCGAGCAGAGCCTAGTACACAAAGCGCGATAATCTTCGACGGCATATGCAAATTGGATACATGTGCAATTTGTGAACGCTGTAAAAGATGGCACTGACAGAGGGCAACAGCAAAGCGCGTATTATTTGTATTGTTTCAAACGTGAACTGTAACGGTGCTTAATCAAAAACCAAGTCAACACAAGTGTGCTTGTGTAAGCTATATTTATACAGCGATCGAAACTTCCTGTGCATTATTTTTTTATTAATTATCATTTATCTGCCATGTCCAGCATGGACCCTATGACCTCCCAAATGGCCAACGTCTCCTTGGAATTTGTATAATCGTGATGGGACGGAGCTTATAACAACTCCCGCCGATAATTCACTATCCGTTACGATTTTACCGTGTATCCATGCAACTACATATTGTAAATCAAATCAAATTACATCAATTTAAAAAATAAATATCAAACATCGAATCTTCCAATTTTATTTTGTGTTTACATCGCTATATTGGAACGCGAATGTGTAATTTCACGTCACACCAAGTAACAACGTTGATTGGTCAGAGTAAATTTGCCGCGCGGCAATTTTTTGAAAATCGCTTTTGTATCGATTCTCGACGGTTTGCCGTTGAACAGTTTTGCCGTTGAGCGGTTTGCTGCCGTATGTGCCCATTAAACACGTTTAAATAATATGTTAAATAAGTAAATTAATTCAAGTCAAACCAAATAATTGAAATATAAATTCTACTATATAACAAACTAAAACAAAATCTATGTGATTATTATAATATTAGTGGTGATTTGTTGTATTATTATTGATCTTATCATTGTTTGCATACGCACATACACGCACACCCACGCACACACACACACGGACAACTGAATCAACAAATAATATATTTACTGGTTTCGTTCAAGGTCGTCATGGCCCACGGTATTAAGCGTATGCCATCTGCTGTTGAGCGAGCCGTCCAACATCCTGAACTGAATTCTGTCGTCAGTTCCGGCGTTTTGCTTTGCTGAGGTTTTTACAGTCAGTGTGTAGCTACATCCTGCAACAGATTTTACCCAACAGTGTTTACGTATATACTAGCTTTGAGGAACAAATCAAGGACATACGTTCATTTATCTCCATAATCCACTGTTTCCATTTTTCTCCGAAAAGCATAACAGTCCGGTAGTCAGATGCCCTTTTGAAGGTGTACCGGTCATTAGTCCCGGATTTGATGGCGTGTAAATAAAGTTTATTATTATTAGGGTCCGCACGATTTTTTTTGGCATTTTCGTGACCTTCTAACCCTCTAAGTTAATATAGTCCGACTGGTGCCACCCACGCATTTTTGGGCATTTAAAAAAAAATCCATTAATAAGCAAATTAGGTGTCGTCATTAACATATATACGTTTCTGAATATCTCGAATTGTAAACACCCAAACAATCAACATTATGTGTCCAAACAAATGTTTTCAGGTATGTGGTTATGATTAAGTCAGAGAACAAATTATGATATGCAAATCTGTGACATGAATATGCAAATTAGCTCTGACCAATATAACCTCACGCTTTTTGTATATATCTCCTCAACAGTCGATCGGTAAGCACTACCTAATGGATATGAATATTATTTTTGTATTTGTATTTTCCTCACACATTTTAGTATGCGGATATTGAAGATAAAATGTATTTTCCTTCTTCAATTGCTTCTTCTTATCATTAGTCACCACAAACTACTACCTGACAATAAAATAATGTATCTAGTCTGCTCTTCAACTTCATTCATTCTAACTGCTGACGCGTTGTGTTTTGTCCTGCGAGTTGCTGCTAGTGGCAGTCCAGTTGCATCGTCTTAACGATCATGCTCCTTTTCCTCCGACTTCTTGTCAAGTGATGTCCAAAAAACAATGTCCGTATTGCCTTGATGGGACAAGTTTCCACTACTAAAACAAAAGTGCCTTTCTGATTTCATGCTTTTAAGGTACCGGTGCGTCATCGGTACGGCGTAAGCAGACTAGCGTATGGTGGAACGTTCGTCGTGAAAGTTGTATCATTAAAAAAATCTCCTTCTCCTACCAGATTGCAAGTATTGTAACATATATGTTTCTCCAAAGCCTATGCCTGTTGCCGCAGCTTCTCCGTCTCCTTCCCCAAAGCAGTGACATGCGTGTAGGTAGATGACTTCATTGTTCGTAGAAATGTGTTCAGCAGATGGTGTAATAACATAATTTGCTGCGCCGGCTCATAATTCTTGTGACACTGTGGATATATTTGTGCTACTTTTGTCTTCATAAATACATTTCACTTGACGATATGATTCATTGCTATGAATTAAACACGTAAGTACGTATAGCATACATTATGAAGGGTAAGCCGTAAAACATGTCATTGTAGTTACGGCCAATAAATGCATTGGTGTCAGAAATTGGTGAATATTCAGGGGATGAGACTTATCAAAATCTCCAATTGCAACCCTTCAAACTCTCCAAAAAATAAAACTGTACTCCCCGATGTTCTCCAAAAACCTCCAATTCCACCCCTCCCCTTGAATTGAACCTCTGAATTACACAAATTACAGTTGCCCTGACACTCACCAAAACAACAAAATGCACCGCTTGTTTTGTGGGATGATAAATTATATGGCAAATGAGTACTTAGAAAATGTGTTTCGCGGGTATCGCTTATATTTTGTATGTTGCCTGGTGATTTTCAAAAGACCTTTGAAAACGCATCTTTTCCGGATTGTTTACGCAACTTAGGTATCGCCAGTCAGTTTATTTGTTGTTTACTTTTGTATATAAATTATGTATTAATTTGTACATGTTGTATACTAATTTTACACAATGTCTTTAATATTTGTTTTCATTAAACCTTTAATTTTGATGATCATCTTTAGCTGTAACTTATTTATTTATTTATTATCATTTGTTTTAACTAATTTAATATTATAAATTTTATGTAACTTACCGAATTTCTGCATACATATAATTATGTATTCTAAGTGCTGCCGAATGGATTTATCTAGATTGATGGCGCTATAGAAGTGTTCTTCTTATCTTACCTTATAATTGAGTATAGGTAAAATAGTTAATAATGTATGTTAACTCCATTGCATTACTGATAATACTTCTTATCCTGGCTGACAGAAAACACATTGTCAAACATATTTAACATCATATTTTGATTCACAATTGTGTTTCTGACTTAACCATAACATATTTAACATAACATGTTCCCAACAGTCCCACCAGCATACGCAGAATAGCTGGTTAAACAAATATTTACTTTAACGGTGAATGATGGGTGTATTAGCAATGACGCCACAACAATGACATTTAGAAAATAAGTCTTGGCACAACAATTACAAAACGTATGCGTTTCGCCTGCTATCGCCTTTCGCGTGGATCCCATTCTTGCAAGAGTTGGTACAAGAAGTGCACGCAATCGTGTAAGTCGAATTATAAGCCAGATCTTCGCCTAACTTGGAATAACTGAGTAGGTCCATTTGATCCGAGATAATGTGTTTTTTCTCGCCTAAGTCGGATCGCAGTATTCAACAAAATCACTTGGTTGCTTGGAGTATATGTACAGATGAACTAAAACGTGAAACGGATATTCCAAAAAAATAATCCAGACAGCCACAACAACGTACGTAGGCGTCGCGTCTTCACTCATCTAATACAACTACCATCACCAAGCCGATGGACGCTGGTATAACCAAGAACATGAAGTTCCATTACCGGTACATCCTAACCACCAGGAGACTAGAGGCATCAGAAGGAGTCCCACCATTTTCTCAAGAAGTTGAACTATGTTGGATGTCGTCATTGCCCCGAAACCAGTGTGGAACAAATTGAAACCGGAAACACTTGTAAACTCCTACAAAAACGGGATTCGTCTAAGGTGTTGAACGTCAAGACGAGGATGAAGACAAAGCAGCTCCTTCGTTCAGAAACGTACGGAATAAGCTCCACTCATGTCACTATAAGCCCGCTCAAACGTGGTCATTTGCCTGTCACAAAGCAACCAGCCCGAGATGTTGCTGACGTCACTACAGGCATGGCCGCTGAGCGCGCCCTCTCCGTTAGCACGGCGACCGCCGGTGCAGCCTATTGTTTCAGATTGTCCATGAAATTGTAACAGCGGAATTTTATATTAGTATTGATATTTAATGCTCAATCTTGCATTAATTTAAAGTAATCATTTACAAGGCAACAGTCGGCAACAGATAAAAGGAATTGATAAGTAGCTAAGAAGGCTATGCAGTATTAAAAAGATAATGTGTTTTTATATATCGGCGAAATTAAACTAAATTTCCTACAGACGAAATGCTGATAGGGAGTTCCACAAAATAAGTGCGACGACCGACAAGGCTCGAATTCCAGCGTTCGTCTTCATTGAAGTGGGTTTGAAGCAGCCGACCGAAGCTGCCTGGGCTTTCTTACTGTGGTGCGAATTGGATGTAGGTAGGCACGTTGTTTGGTTGAAAGGGCTTGATAGGTAATTGTATTGATCCTTAAAATAATGCGATATCGCACAGGGAGCCAATGCAGTGAGCCTAGAAGTGGCGAAAAAAACCGCGGAAATCATGTAACTACCCTTACCAAATAACTACTGCGATTCCCTCACATATAATCTCGCAACGTGTCCAACCCTACCAAATAAGGTTGGACACATTAAGTTTTGTAATGTCATTGCTAGCGATATTATATGTAAGGGAATCGCAGTTGCCAAGTATGCTGCTAACAAGAGCTGTTGTGATAGCTTTAGAGAGATAAAATGGCATATACCGGCGAATACGTTGTCTAATACGTTGTATGTGTTGTCTAAAATTGAAGACGTTTTCAAATACGAATATTTGTTGCCGTTTTCACCAATGTTTTTCGCCGTTTTGACCAAAATTACCGCCATCTTGCTTGTCAATATTCTGTTGTTGTTTTACTTCCGAGCTTGCTATTTGTGGATTTGAGTGACAGCCACCCTCTAAGGGTGGAACCATGCTTATATGATTATAATAATGTTAGTAAAAGATATACTGGTGGTCCCAAATTTCGCCGTTCGCAATGGGGTAAATCGTTTTTTTTTTTTAAATTTGAACAGAAAATCTGAACAAAGTCTTACCATACAAGATATTCAGGGAGCCGAGATCAGGGAACCATTTCACTAACAAGATTATTATTAGCAACCACTACGTGGCGCCATATACACCTATTCTTTGCGTCCATAATTGCAAAATATAAGGTTAGACTAGAACACTTTCGTGATCAGCACCATTTGTCTTTATGGCATACACAAGCACCGCCACGGCGTAGAGTCGCAGTGCACTCTGGGGACTGGTCGGGTCAACGTCACTGCCGGTGACGACAGGATTCGGATCTTTGGCATCTGGAGTCTGAAATTGTAATAATTATTATAAAATCTGTAGCACGTGACATTCAGCAAAGAAAACGCACACACATGTCTTTCTACTACGAGCAGCCTGTAAAGGTGTAATATACTTGTGTCGATTCTTTTCTGCATAACATCCAAATTGGGGGAAATAAACGATACACATTTACAGTTGCACTTGTGCATTACTTCGACGGTCTATTTCCCGTATATACTAACAGGAATGACTACTTACGTAGGCGCCAACGGCTTCATCCATTCGATGATGTGTGTCACTTGACATGGGGAACACGTCGCTCTTCGACCTGCGCATGCGTAGTAATGTACTTATCGAAGACAGGTGGCGTCCCCTGGGGAAGCTGCACTGCACACTGCCACAATAAGACACACGATTGTGAAAGTTATAAGAGGAAATGATACAATCATTGTTTATGCTATAAGGTAGATAAAGTGAAGATCATGCATGTTGCCTATGCGTAACTAACGAATGCTATTATGCGATGCTGATAATGTTATCGATTTGAATATTTTTTTAATGTACAATTTTATTAGTGTCTGCTGTAGTTCTCACATACGTTTTGTTGTTGTATTCTGCTGTTGGTTATTTGTTTTGGTTATCATAAAACAATATTATACCCAGATTAACATTAAGTTGTTCTTTGGGATGATTAGTTTTGATACGCTATTTTTCGAAGTATTCATGATACGCTCGTATCGAGGGTTTGAGTTTGTGAAATTAATTCTGATATATTTAACCAGCTTGTTAATGTTTTAGTCGTAATGGTTGATATATTTGCACATTTGCTTTACCACGAGTTCTGGGCTCAAGACCACGATCAGGCACCGTACGTGTGGTTGAAATACGTTTTCGCCACCGGAGGTGTATATCCCTCGTGTTAATTTCGATCCTGTCTCATTCATTTGGAATCGGACATCAAGGACATCAAGCACCCTGACAGGCAGTGATTACCCGCACTGATACACCAGAAAGGTCGACTGAGCAATAATAGCCTAATAAAGGCTGCCATTTGAATGAGACCTCACAAACCAGTGTCATAATATGTAAAAAATCAATTACAAGAGCGTTACGAAGTCTTCGAAACAATTAAGATTTTTAGGTACCGGAGTACTTTACAAATTATCTACATCTGCTGCATACGAAGACGTATACATAGTTTCCAACCGACACCATTGGCAACATCGATACTATAATAATCAAGTTATTGTTAATAAAAATCACAAGTCCAACCGTTTACTAACCTTGGACGATCTTCATTTTCAGATAAGCGTCTTGAATGTACCTTGAATGTTTGAGAACTGGATGCCTTACCCTTGACCAGTGTTGTTTATATAGTCTGGATCCTAGACGTGTATCTGCCTTTGTATTCATATTGAAATTCTAGTACGTGAAATAGAAAACTGATATTCCCAACTCATCAAATCATTAGTTAAGTCAGCAGGAACTCGAAACTGGAGCAGATGAACCGTCACTTGCGCATCGCTGATCAAACCTACGTTCACAAACCGCTTAATTAATGCGTTACACAAACAGAATATCACTTAAATATAGCATCGCTTACAGTGATAGTGTTATACAATAAAAAATATATAATCCTAGTTGCGTTGAAATGTTAATGTGCATAATGTTGCAGCTTTCGTTTTTCTGCAGAAAAAACGTGACAACTTCGCATTTAATTGATACACAAATTATGTTAACTACTTCGTGAAAAGCACCGTTCGTCCGGATGTTCGGGTGTTTACTTTTTAAATGATAAGCACAGGAAATGAGATAAGCAATTATGTGCGTTTTACAAATTATTTGAATTTATAAACCAAGATAGATTTTATTAAAAATCACAGTTTAAAATTATGTTTTGCTTTGAACGAAGACATGAAGTACAATTGCGTAAAATAACATTTGCAATGGAAAAGATGCCTAAAAAGGATCAATGTATTTAATTACAGAGTCTAGTGATACAAAATTGAAAATACTGCTAGTTTAAATGGTGAGTCTAGATTTAGATGTTTAGTTTGGTTTTATATTCAAGAACTTGACCAGGAGTGCAAAAATATTGTGACACATGCTTAAAAGATGCACACCCATATGCACAAGGATATACACTCGCACGCACGCACGCACGCACGCACGCACGCACGCACTCTCACACACAAACAAACACACAAACACACACACACACACACACACACACACACACACACACACACACACACACACACACATACAGTGCCTTACAAGTAAACGGAAAAATTTACTATATTTAAATAGAAGACGTCTCTAAATAGCGGTGATACCAACTAACGGTGAACATATATTACAACGCATCACAGATCACTGTCAGAGAAACCGTTTATGACAATCATTCACAATTCCGAGTTCGTTAACTTGTAAGAACAGAAACCTCTATAGCGAACAAGTTGACTACACATGTGGTACTATTCTTCTAAGTAATAATGCAACATTTAACTAAATCCGGTTTCAGATACTTCACGTAGTCGTCGAAGTCACAGCAAACCGTTTCTTTGCAGAAAAAACGATAATTGTTTGAAGTGCGGTAATTTAAGAGTACTATCAATCACAATACGCTATATTAACCTCGGCCTTATTATCAGCGTAAAGTAATAATAGCTTGGTTTAATAATAGCGTGGTAACCACCGACCACAAATGTCATATTTAATCAAAGAGCGTCGTGCTTTGTGTGTACGCGTAGATATGCATACACGTATATAATATATACGTTTATGCATAAGACAAAGGTTATAGACGTGATAAAACAAAACAGAAGACAGAAATGGACATGGGCAGGAAGAGCACATCAGCACACTACGAGATAACCGATGGACATCGCGTATCACAACCTGGAGACCTTACGAAGGGAAACAATCTAGAGGAAGACCGGCGAGACGGTGGAGAGCCAAACTAGACGAGTACTGGAAGGACATCATCTGGCAGAGGATAGCACAAAACAGGCAGATTTGGAAACGACATGTTGAGGCCTTCGCCCAACCACGGGATACTACGGCTGCACAATGATGATGATGATGAC
>OZ023206.1:69825318-69894884 GCA_963995525.1 Escarpia spicata | reverse complement strand
CATCACAATTCAAACAATATAGTTAAAAACAAATGTATAATGATGTATACACCAGGTACTATAAATACATAGCACGCAGCAGTATAAGTGACACATCGGCATATGATTGTATAATGAATACTACCAAAAATAGATAAGCGAGCGAAAAATGAACAACTCAAAACACGTCTAAAACATGAAATTCTACGGTCGCTAGCACCCTCACGGCTCGTCCTGTCCCGACGATCTTGGTATCATTTATCAAAGGATGCACTTTTTGTTATTCTAGCGACATCTAGATTTCCCGGTAACCGTGCAAAGAACACCAATAAATGGACCTACAATCATGCCGTTTTCGGTGTTCTGTACGGTTCCGAACGATGTTGGCGGCGGGTACTCAGTACACTAATCTTCCGATTACGGCGCTGTTTTCCTCATTTGCATAGGTTCAGACATGCGCACTTCGCCACTTCTTGATTTCATATGATAAGCTCCACCCACTTTTAAACCGCGGCGAAACTGATGTGCTTTGATCGCAGCGAAACCGATATATTTCTACGTCGGCGTGACGTCACAATAAAGTACGCCACCCAACGGGTCTAAATTCGTTGCGTTGGTTGGTTGATATACGTGATTGTGATGTCACGCCTACTTCACGTATGTCATTTTAGCAGTCGTTTGAAAGTGGGTGGAGCTTATACTATGAAATCTGATAGTGGTGCCTCAATCGGTAGATTGGTGAACTGTGTCGACGAAACAACATGGTTCGCAGTGTCTAACACACCGGAACGGGCCCGGTTGTAGGTCCGTTTTCAGTTAATTTTAGGAATGATTATCAGGAAACCATTTATATGTTTGAATAGCAGAACGCTTAAACTTTCAAACGACATAAATATTGTTGGCATCCGACGAACCGTAATAGTACTAACAATCATTAAAAAGGCGTTTTTCGAACGTGTATGACAGTTGTTTATTTTTTGCTCGCTTATCTATTTTTGATACTACGCATATATGTCATGCTGTAACTAATGAGTCTGCATCATATTTTTAAAAAAACGTGTATCTTTAAACCTGTATGTATACATGACATAAGGTAAATGATAGATCACCGTGTCGCAATATAGCGTATACATGTCATAAAGTTATAGCATACAATAACGGGTACGTAGGCATGATGAAATAAATGTATAAAAGTATAAATACACGACATACAATATCTGATATAGCCCTATCAACATGACATAATTATAAGTTATACGGTAAACGCTTATAAATATATACGTGTGTAATACGATTAATAAGTAACAATTGCTTAAAGACAGACTTTGTAAATGGCATTGTACATGTAAATAAAATCAAGTTTTTAAATATACTAAAAAAACATAACAGTAATATATGTATACATATAAAAAGTAAGAAATGCTGAAAACGGATAGAGAATGGTGTGACTTTTTCACATTCTAAAAAATGCTTTGTACATAAAATTGGGATCACGGCATTACGTTGACGTCAACGAAATAAAGACGTATCGGTCGAGCATAGAATGTGTTTGGAATTACTGAAAAAATATGACTATGTCTCCAATACATCGCAACCTGTCAGTGAATAAACGTTGTCTATTCGGAAGGACAATCCAAGTTGGAGGACGCAACTAGTATGACTCTTTTGGACTTTAACGCGTTGTTTACCCGAATTACCAAAAAAACAGCTCTTAAGGCCGATTTTGCTCCATAAATTGATAAAATAATTTTTGATCGTTATCGATGATCGAAAATTAACATTGCGTTTTACTAACACACCATCCTGGATGCGGTTCATAAAACGGTCCTAATTGGCAATTTCTAAGACTAAGACGACAATACTGTACACCAATCTTTAACTCTCACAAACAGCTACATTTTACTAACTGCGCTTTAATTTGGGTCCACTTTCACGCAGAGAACCACGTGTTCACAGCCAAATATGTCTTTCAAATGTTAGCGATTAAAAGTTTGCTATTAAAAGCAAGATTTGTTTACACGACATTAACGTCGTAGTGACCCGTTGACTCAAATTTGCGGCTTCGCGAAGGTCAAGTTTTATGTGACATATGTTAATACATTTTGAACAACGTTTAAGCTGTATGTAACTTAACCTGCGCACTACTGCCCTTCATATTACTATACTCGACGGCACAATTTCGGTTTAAGTTGTTGGCGCTCTCTACGCTCTTGTAAACTGAACATTGTCAAAACAATAGTTAGGCCTCATTTAGAATATTGTATTCAAGCGTGGAGGCCATATCGCAGGAAGGACATAGATATGCTGGAAAGAGTGCAGAGGAGAGCAACTAAAATGATACAAAATCTGAGGGATCTTAGTTACGAAATACGCCTAAAAAAATGCGGTTTAACAACACTAGAGTAGAGACCAGTAGATTGAGAGGAGATCAGATAGAAGTGTTTAAAATATTGAAGGATTATGAAAATATTGATAGAAATATGTTTTTCTCAGTTAAGAAAGATAAAAGGACTAGAGGACATGAACTTGCATTAGCAAAGGAGCAGAGTAGATTGGATATAAGAAAGTTTTCATTTTCACAAAGGACTGTAAATGAATGGAACAGATTACCTGCTGATTGTGTGGGTGCTAGTAGCGTGAATATGTTTAAAAATAAAATCGACACATACCTCAGACGGGCGGAATACACATAGATAAAAGGGTCAGACTCTCGATAAGCCAAAGGGCTTCCTTGTCCACCTGACACCTAGAGTTAATTCTCTGGGTGGCAATCTTGTTAAATCTTGTCGACAACGACGTTCCCGTCAAAACATTGCACCGTGTGTGACACGGAAATAGTGTCCTCTGTGATATGTCGGCGGCTTCTGTAAGATTTCTTTTCATTCTTCGCACAGTGAACAAAAAGTCATATGTTGTTGAAAAGTGGTTGTTTTCAAACACTTTTTGACAACTGTTCAATCTGTTTTGTCAAACTATGCCAACTGTGTAGATTATCGATTTTCATGATGGAAATTGTTGCGGCAATACATGGTGTTCCTCGGGGCTCTGTGTTTGGTCCTTGCTTATTCCTCTTCTATATAAATGAAATTCCAGACAATAATCACATCTACAGTTAGACTATTTGCCGACACCATTATGTACCTCGCCCTTAAGGCTAAACCCAAGTCAAATGCTGCTGTGGTCCAGGAAGACCTAAATAACATTGGAAAATGGGCAGTGACTTGGAACATTGAGTGCCATATCATACCAATATCAAGAAACAAAACTATCATAAACAACAAATACATGCTCCATGGTCAAACACTAGAAACTGTCTCACAAATGTAAATGTTTGTGCCACCATACCCTAATATATTCGGTGGAATGCCCACATAAATAACATTACCCTCATCTATTCGGTGGAATGCCCATATAAATAAAATTTCTTGGAAAGCAAATAGATAACTTGTCTTCCTCCGCACAAATCGTAAAAGTTCCATCAATCCAAATAAAAACTCAGGCCTACTTCACCTTTGTGAGACCCATACTCAAGAACTGTTGTACCGTCTGGGATCCCTATACACTCACACAAATAACAAAATTAGAAATGATTCAACGGCGTGCATCCCGATATGTCCTACATGGCCACCACAATACCTCCAGCGTCAGCACGTTGACGGTATACGGAAGTACGGAAGAAGTAGAATATATCGCCCATTGCATTTTAAGAAAAAATTAACGATTACGTTAGTGAAATGCATTTTGGAAATACTCCTTGATTATTCCGCCAGATTTTGTTCTACGTCTACGATGTATTTTCCGTAAAAAGCTTAAGACGAAATGGTCCCCTGGACATTTGCAAACACTCTCTAATAAAGAAATCGGTATAGTCACCTACTCGGTTTCTGCCCTATCTGTGTTGTTGTCTGGGTTAGTATAGAGACGCTAAGACGGCGTTGTGTGAAATACGTTTTATTTTAGCAACATGGCGTGGTCAACACGCAAAGCATCATGGGACCTTATTCAGCGTTCTACCAAATCGTCCCATATGATACAAGTCCAATGTGGGGTAACTCTACACCTCCCCTCAGAGTTCGCATTCACATGCTGAACTGTACAGTCATGTTCACCTGCAAACATGTCTCTAGACAATAGTGAACTTCGGTGACTATAAGTTCAAACGTTCAGGCGGCTTTATAGCTCTTCCTGATCTGGTCACAGTCACACATGGAGAGGCCGTGTCTCCGGTTAGACTAGTGTCGGTGTGCTGTGGCGATGATCGCGTCGTCTCCGTAGTAGGTGCGCGCGATCTGCTTTCACTCACATCTGGGAGGCAGGATTGTTGTGGCCCTCGCACCGGACTGGTCATCGCATGTTGTTCGTCCGGAGTAGGAACCAGAACTCTCCTGTTACGTCGCACCGTGCCGTATTCGGTTCTCACGAGATACGATCTAGGGTGATGTGTCTGTCTCAGTATCCTGCCCTGTCGGTCCTGATCCCTAACCCATACTTGGTCACCTGGCTGTAGGACAGGACGTTCCTGTGTCCTATGTCGGTTGTTGTAGGTACGTGTTTGGTTGGATCTGTAGGTGTCCTCTTTGGTTCGGACCTTCTCTCTGTCACCGGTCTGTACCCTTGGCTGGAGCGTGCTCGGGAGTGTTGGCAGTTGTGTTCGTAATCTTCTTCCCATCAGTAGTTCAGTTGGGGATAGCCCATTCTGTAACGGAGTTGACCGATAGGTGAGAAGAGCCAGGTAATGGTCTTCATTCTTCCTGAGCAACGCTTTCACTGTACGGACAGCTCTCTCCGCCTCGCCATTGGCTTGCGGATATCGCGGCGAGCTCGTTGTGTGAACGAACCCATATGTTGCTGCGAACTGTCGAAATGCATCAGCACTGAATTGAGGCCCGTTGTCTGACATGACAACATCTGGTATGCCGTGAACGGCAAACAGTTCCTTCAGCGTTGTGATGACACTTTCTGATGTTTGGTCGCGAAGCTGCTTGATCTCAATCCATCTCGAGTAATAGTCAATTGCGATGAGACATGCAATTCCATGAAACTCGAAAAGGTCCATGCCAAGTCTCTCCCAGGGACGAGATGGGAACGATGCTGGCATGAGTGGTTCTTTGGTAGCCGGACGATCTTTCGCACACGTTGAGCACTTAATAACCATGTCTTCTATGCAGTTGGACAATCCTGGCCACCACACCGATGTGCGAGCCCGAGCGCGACATTTCGTGATACCAAGATGGCCCTGGTGTATGCAGTGTAGTATATCCAAACGCATGGCCCTCGGAATCACGATGCGTTCATCATACAGTAGGAGATCGTCGACTACCGCGAGATGGCTCCTGTTCTCCCAGTACGGTCGTATCAGCGGCAGATGTGGCATGTAAGCTGGCCATCCTAGTGTGCAAAATGTTCTGACTTGTTCGCATTCAGCATCTGCTTTCTGTGCCGCTCGAATGTCCTGTAGATGTTTCTCCGTAGCTGGAAGTATGGTTACTGTGTGTTTCGCGTAACACTCTACCTCTTCCACAAACATGATGTCGGTCTGCTCTGGGAAGTTGACTGGAGCGCGAGATAATGCGTCAGGTGTCGTTTGATGCTTTCCCGGGACGTATACGACTTCCGGGTTGTATCGCATTATTCTCAGACGAAATCGTTGGATGCGAGGTGGCATCTTGGCTAGCTCTGTTGTTTTCAGAAGTGGCACGAGAGGTTTGTGATCAGTCTCGAGCGTGAAGTTTAGCCCCATCACATACTCTCTGAACTTCTCGCAAGCCCAGGTTGCTGCAAGAGCTTCCTTCTCTATGACTGCATAGCGTTTCTCGGTTTCTGTGAGTGATCGGGAAGCATAGCAGACTGGACGACGTCTGCCACCATCTTGAATTTGCAGTAACACTGCCCCGATCCCCTGAGAAGATGCGTCTGCTGCGATCACTGTTGGGCGGTTTGGGTCATAGTGTGCAAGTACGTCGGGTGATACAAGCATGTCTTTCACTTGCTGGAAGGCAGTTTGTTGTGCCTCTTCCCATAACCATGCCCTGTCTTTGCACAGTACCTGGCGTAACGGTTCGTTGATATAAGCCAGTCGTGGAATGAATTTTCCCATTTGGTTCACCATACCCATGAAGCGTTGGAGTTCCGTGACATTGGTGGGAGCTGGGAATTGTGCGATGGCTGCCGTCTTACTGCTGTCTGCATGTATCCCTGAGGCATCGATGACATGTCCCAAGAACTTGATCGACCGCTTTGCAAATTCACATTTGTTGTTCAGCGTTAGTCCGGCTTGTTGTAAGCGCAGCATGACAGCTCTAACGCGCTTGTCATGTTCTGGTTTGTCTTTGCCATGTATCAAGATATCATCCATGTGGCAGATTACTCCTTCTTGGCCTTCCAGAATGGCCGACATGGAGCGCTGGAAAATCTCACTTGCTGAGCTGATACCAAACGGAAGTCTGTTAAAACAGAATCACCCGAAAGGTGTGACGAATGTTGTGAGAAGCCTGGACTCATCATCCAGTGGAAGTTGCCAGAATCCGCTGTTGGCGTCTAGTTTTGTGAACAACTTGCTTGTTCCCAGCTTAGCTAAACTTTCATCCACAGAGTGCATTGGGTGTATCTCCCGTAGGACTGCTCGATTTAGCTGTGTGAGATCGACACAGATGCGTAGTGAAGTTCCTGACGGCTTGGGAACAATCACAAGTCCCGAACACCAATCTGTGGGTTGTGTGACTGGAGAGATAACCCCTTGTCGCTGCATCATCTCAATTTCCGCTTTCACCTTCGGCAGCAGAGGATGCGGGATCTTCCTCGGTGCGTACAAACACACTGGTCTGGCGTCTGCACGAAGCGTCACATGATATTCAGTCTTCAACTTGCCGAGGCCAGTAAATAGACTCGGAAATTCTGCTTTGAAGTTCGCTGTTGGATCATTTACTTCCTCAACGCCATCGGATCGCGACACAAGTCCGAGTTTAACACAAGCTTGTTTGCTCAACAGAGAACACTGCTGGTTATGTAGGACGTATACTGTTTCAGTTACTTCTTTGCCACGGTATTTCAGGGTCACGTGGAGTATGCCCCTGCCCGGCAGATGGATGCCCCCTGGTCCACGGAGTTTCTTCTGATTCCTGTGGAGCTGAACCCGTTTCAACCACTGTTCCCTGTCACTTATGACCGAAACTGATGCGCCTGTTTCGAGTTTGAAACGTGTGTTATGACCGTTCACACTAACGCGTGCAGACCAAAAGTCACTCTCGTCTTTGATCTCCCCCAGAAATGGGATGTCCTCCGTCTTTACTTCGTGGACTCTGCCACTGTGTCTCCTGACTGCACTGCCGCGACAAACTGCTTGGAAGTGCCCTTGTTTTCCGCATGCCCGACAGCAGTCATCTTTAGCTGGACATTTCTGCCTGTCGTGTGCTGGTTGACGCCCGCACCTTTGGCAGGTACTAGTCGTGTCATTGGGGTGAGTGTAGCCTCGTTTTGGCTTTTTGCTCCATTTTTTTGGTACTGCTTTACTAGCTGGTCTGACGTGATCGACTTCGCGGGCACTGGAGGGAGTGCTAATTTCCCCTCTTACTACTTCTCTGTCAAGCTTGCGTGCCTCCACCTGGCGGATAATCTGGACAGCTTGCTCAAGCGTCAAATCTGGTTTTGACTGTAGGCGATCTGACAGCCCGTTGTCAGCGACGCCTGCGACTATTCTATCGCGGATCAACTCGTCCTTTAGATCACCATAACTACAGTTTTCTGCCATTCGGTATAAGTCTTGTATTAAACTGTCGACTGGCTCTGATGCCGTTTGTCGTCGGGTGTTGAAACGTGCCCTTTCGACAATGGTGTTTCTTCTCACATTGAAATACTGGTCAATGGCAGACTTTACCTCAGCGTACGTTGCCTTATTTTCATCGATTTTGATCGTGGTCAGAATAGCGTCTGCACATTCGCCCATTGCGTATAGCAAAGTGCTTACTTGTTCAAGCTGTGACTTCGCTTGTAGGCCTGATGCAACTCGGTAACGTTCGAATCTTGTTGACCATTTTGTCCATAACTCAGACTCAGTTTGAGCTGGACCTGTTGCTCCTTCGAACTTCCCTGGAAGGGGAATTTGCGTCGATTGGCGTACCTCTTCGTTGGCCATGTTCGCGTATCGCTGCCACCATGTGTTGTTGTCTGGGTTAGTATAGAGACGCTAAGACGGCGTTGTGTGAAACACGTTTTATTTTAGCAACATGGCGTGGTCAACACGCAAAGCATCATGGGACCTTATTCAGCATTCTACCAAATCGTCCCATATGATACAAGTCCAATGTGGGGTAACTCTACACTATCTGAGTTTCTGCCTCATTACGATTACATAGCTTGATCTCATATTAAATGCATCATTAGTCAGATATATCGGACACAATGAGCAAAGGACGTCTACAAACTTGCAACAAAGTTATTTGTCTCAAATTAAAACGAGGCAAACAGATTTTTGAGAGATATTTTGATAGCGAACGCAGACCGCGTGACTACACAGTGCACCATATCGGTGACGGTGATGTAAACAACCGTAATATTAAAATTTACAGGACGAAATTGTAAACAACTATTCACCCTAATCACCACAGGAAAGTCAACGAACAGCCCGTGGAGTTTACACAGTGAATGCGTTGCGATTTGTCGCACAGTGATGATTTTGATCACGATGAGGCAGAAACCGAATGCCGTTTGAACTTTGCCTTTGGTGCGTGAAGTGATTATCGTCTTACGAATACTGTAACTTCACTAAAAACAACTTATTTGACGCATCGTTTGCATGCCATTGATGAAATAAGTGGTTCTGATTAATAATATTGATACGTTGCTAAACGATTTCAAAAATTGTTGGTGAAAACTGCATATTATGCTTGCGTAAGGCAGAAACTGAGTAGTCC
Source organism: Escarpia spicata (assembly GCA_963995525.1). NCBI lineage: Eukaryota > Metazoa > Annelida > Polychaeta > Sabellida > Siboglinidae > Escarpia > Escarpia spicata. The sequence continues at coordinate 69,885,996 of OZ023206.1, read as the reverse complement.
AGTATACTTTACCATTTTGTGCCGATTGTCGCCGTCGGGAACAACACTCGACCACCTCGGGAAGCAGAATGAGCCAGACTCCCACGAAACTGAAGCAGAACGCGAACATTGTTTCAGTTGACTTTCAGACGCGTTTTGTGTACGTAGTCGTAGACTGTATTGTCCGATGGTTTCTGTTACGGCTCCTTCCGTATCCGCAAGACATTTGAAACTGACACTGAACTGTTCTCCGCAAGGACGTGCGTCACAGCTACATACCGATGACGTACTTTCTCGGTCGCGTTGTACTAAAAAAACTTCGGGAAAACATGACATACAAAACATTGAGCCTCAATGCTACAAGCAATGGTTGTGAGTCGGGTCGGTGTTCGGGCCTTCAAATAATGTAATGTAACAGAAAAATATTAAGATGTATTTTTGATCAAAACATTTAGACTAACCGTGTCAGGGTGTTAGTCACTACACGTATATTTGGAATTTATTTACGAGCGAAGTCACGAAAAACGGAAACATTTCTTTCGCAAAACAATTTTTGTCCTATATCATGTCGTAGTATAGGGTTGAAAGTGTGCCAAAGTGATAAGTAGAATATCAGTTATTGCCTTGTGTTTATTACATATAGTATGATTAAATAGATCATTCATATTGTGTCTCGTCTGTCACGCATGTTAATCTATGTGTCCTACAAAATGTTCTACAATGATAATCATTTGTGTTTGTTTGTAGAGGTGTATTGTAAAGGTACTGAACAGTCAGATGTAGAAGTATTATGTTTTCCATTAAAATGGTCGAATGATAGTGCTAACATTGCAAAATATTGTAGTTTTTTCAAAATCCGGCGGAAAGGTTCCATCTAGATTTGTTTTTCCCCAAAGAAAAAACAATTAATTGTCTAGGCCTGTCTTACACCTCACCACTAACTCAGCATACCTCTGACGGAGCACTAAAGGACAAAAACCCCTGTTTGACTGGCTCAGCAGCAAATGTGACTGATGCGACATAAACAACAAGGTAAATAAAACAAACCTTTATTTTAAAACTGTCTCTTTACTTGTTTGGGCTGTTCAAACAAGTAAAGAGCCAGTTTAAAAATATATGTTTGCTTACCTGATCTCAATCACTTTCTTTATGCAAATTGTGAACACTTTAACAAGGAAATAACTGAAGATTTGATTACATGCATTTTAAATTGGCTACCAGACATGTGCTTACATAAAGCTTAATCAAACACAATGTTAGAACTTTTCCTGTTTGTGTCAATTCTCAAGGATCTCATGTTTTACTTTCAGATATTATTCTTGATGATCTGACGAGGTGGAACTACTAGCGGATCCACTCCACTGGAACAAATTATCTGATGATTGTGAGGTCTATTAAGAATACTACGACACAGAAGGGGCATAGTTTTAACACGGAGACTGAAGAAAGGAGACTGAGAGGAGGGAAAGTGACCAGTGTGAAGGTACACAGGGACGGAGGAAAAGTGTTCGGCAGAGGAAAAGAAAACGGGTCAGTGGGTATAGATCAACAGGTAACAGGTGGTCAGCCTGTAGAGAACGATGAGAGACGCGACAGCGATACAGGTGGTGAAGAGACAGATACCACAAAGGCAGTTGGTAAGATTGCAAAACAAAAGACTGAGAAGAAGACAGATGGAAGAAGACAGAGTGTTCAGCAAAATAAAGGAAAACAGGTCGGTGTTGAGGAGCTGCAAGAGAAAGAACGCAATATTGATGCAGATGGAGTAGTTAAGGGGAAAGAGAGGGAACTGCGAGTGGTCATGGGGGATTCTACTAACAGGAAGTTGGACAAGACAATACACAAAGGGAAGGATATGACTGTATGTTTACCAGGGGCAAAGAACAAAGTCACAGAATGAGTAGGCCAGGTCTTGGGTAAAGGCAACGGGAGATCTATTCTTGTGCACGTGGGCACCAATAATACTGAGAAGCAAGGTACGACGGTCATCATATATAAGTATAGGAGACTGGTCTGCACACTTAAAGAGGTACGCATTGGACATATCGTGTTGTCGGGTATACTGCCGATAATGGGTGGCAGAGGACAATACTACAAGAATTACAGAAGAATGAACATACTGGTACAGAAGTTATATATGGAGGAAGGAGTCGGCTTCGTAGACATGTGAGCAAGCTTTGTAGGGAGAGAAGATCTGTTTATGAGTGATGAACTACATCTGACAGGAAAATGAGCAGCAGTTCTAGGGAGCGAGTTCATTAGGTGCATAGGTGAAGGTACAGGCACACTTGAGTATTTAAACTAAAAGCACAGGGAGGATACGTTGAGCCACCTCAAAGAAATAGTACAGACACATCTACAATGAAAGGTTAACCAAATATCCATAAAATAGATGTGTATGCTTGTATGCCAGAAACATGATAGTAAATAAGAGAAGCGATTTAGACATCGTGATAGCGTATATTGGCCCCGACGTAATTAAATAGGCATCACAGAATCACTGGCACATGAAGACATGGTAGATGCTGAATTAACTCTATTGGGTTATGTCATGTTTAGAAAGACAGACAAGAGAGAAGGGAGAGACGGAGTCATTCTGAATATTAAAGAATCCATACAGGCATATGAAGTACAAATAAAACGTGAAGCAGATTACGAGGAAGCTATTTGGTGCAACATAATTACCAGAAACTCAACATTAACAATATGACAAATTTATCGTAGCCCTGACATAAGACAAGGGGACGATGTAAAACTGCACAGTGCTATAAAGGAGATAAGTAAAGGGAATGTGTTATAATGGGTGATTTTAATCATGGATATATTCAGTGGAAATTACTAGAGAGTGCTGATGTGATGACCAACAGTTTCTACTTCTAATACAGGACTGTTTCCTTACCCAAAATATTGTTGAACCAAGCAGAGGTGGGAATGTGTTGGATTTAGTGTTCTTTTCTCAAAACGAGTTAATTGATAATGTTAAAATACATGAACCTTTGGGATCTAGTCATCATAACAAGATCCATTTTAGTTTAAAGTACAATCAGGGAATATTGGTAAAAAGCGATGGAGGAGAAACGTTAACAAAGGCAAATATAAACAGATGAGAAAATATTTAGCACACATAGATTGAACTAACCTAATGAAGGACAAGACAACAACAGATGTTGGACCATTTAAAAAAATGAGATTGAGGACATTATTGAAAGATTTGTTCCCCTAAAAAAGCAAAGGAAACGATCCAGGAAAAAACACCAATCAAAAGAAGTTATACGAAAGATTGCCTACAAACAAATTATATGGAGAGTTTACAAAAACATTGGAACTATAGAAGACTATAACAACTACACAGAGGCCCTTAACCAGCTATAACCGAAATTAGAAAATCCAAACGAACGTTTGAGCAAAAATTGGCGAATGATAGCAAGAGTTACTATGCTTATGGAAGGAGTAAACAGAAGGTTCGTCAAAAGGTGGGACCACTAGAAAACAGTGCAGGAAACGTAATATATGATGGGTTTCAAATGGCAGAGGCCCTGAACGAGTATTTCAGCTGAGTGTTTACCACACGATATATAATTTCACTGCCATTACCAGTTTTTTTTTTGAGAGGATGAATCAAATCAATTAGGTTAGTTGTTTGTTACTCCTGAAATGGTATCAAACACAATTAAGATGATGGAAGAAAACAAATCACCTGGAGTTGAAGGGATACCACCAAAACTGCTTAAGGAAATTGTAGATCAAATGAGTACACCACTTGCTATATTCTTTAACTTGCTACTTAAAGAGGGAATCATTCCACTAGAATGGAAAGAAGCAAACATTACACCATTGTTTATAAAGGAATCGAGCAGCAAGACATACAATTACAGACCAGTGAGCTTACCATCAGTTTTATGCAAATTATTAGAAACGCTTAATAGAGACCGCATGGCGGAATTCCTTGTAAAATACAATTTAATAAATGAATCTCAACATGGATTCCTAAAAGCTAGGTATTGTCTAACCAACCTCTTATTATGTTTTTGGAAGAAATTACAAAGTGAGTGGATGATAGTTCACCAGTGGATGTTGCCTACTTAGATTTTCAGAAAGCATTTGATAAAGTGCCACATCAAACATTGTTACTTAAACTAAAAGCCCACGGTATAGGGAACGGTGTGATGAGTTGGATACAAACATGGTTGACAGAAGACAGAGAGTTATAGTAGAGGGGGAGATTTGAAACTGGAAACCAGTTTTGAGTGGAGTGCCACAGCGGTCGGTGTTGAGACCTATATTATTCTTGATATGTATATATATATATATATATAATTATTTGGATGATGATTTATCAAGCAAAGTACTAACATTCGCAGACGATACAAAAGTGTTCAGAACAGTTAAAACAGATGCAGATAAACACATTTTATAGGATGATCTAGCCAAATTGGTCAAATGATCTGACAAGTGGCAAATGTTGTTTAATTTTTGGAAGTGTAAATGCATCCACGTAGGACATGACAATATGAACAAAGAATACATAATGGTGGGTACTATATTAGGTAAAACTGTAAAGAAAAGAACTTAGGTGTAACAGTTAGTGCTGACATGAAAGTTTCGGAGCAATGTGGAATTGCTGCTTCAAAGGGTTACCAAATACTAGGGCTAATTAGGAGAAATATCACATATTAGGAGAAACAACTAATTGTACCACTGTACAAAGCAATAGTTAGGTCACATTTGGGATATTGTATACAAGCATGAAGGCCATATCGTTAGAAGGACATAGATCAGCTAGAAAGAGTGCAACGAAGAGCAACTAAGCTGATTCCTGAACTGAAAGATCTTGGTTATGAAAGACGCCTATTAGAATGACAACACTCGAGACTAAGAGGAAACTAAATATAAGTTTTTCAGATATTGAATGGTTATGAGGATATTGATAGAAATATTTTCTTCAAAAGAAGGCAGTATAACCAGAGGGCACAAGGAAGAGTGTAGGTTCGATATGAGAAAGTACTCATTCTCTCAGAGGACAATAAATGACTGGAACAAATTATCTGATGATTGTGTTAATGCTAGCAGTGTGAATATGTTCAAAAATAAAATTGACAGCTATCTGGCGTGGTTGGGTTATGAGCCATTCTACAGTAACGTGTATATTTCAACCGATAAATTAAAAAAAAATGTTTTGCTTAATTTATCCAATTTTTTATTATAATGGACCAGTGTCTCAAACCCAATTACCAACAGTCAGCAGCGATCGATCTTAACAAACTTACTGAACATGTGTATTTGAAAACACCTACCAGCGTCGCATGTCCGAATCATAACGACCTTGGACATGTTATTAATATGACAGAAATGTCATATTTTAAAATGACTTGGGCAAACCAATGTGAATTTTCGATTATGCTGATATCAGCTTTCGAAAATTAATGCACTAATGTGGTAGTATAAGGTTACAATCTCAATTATACTAACACAACATATCCGGATGTTATTTATTCAGTAACCTGCATATTTGGTTTGTTGTAGTTATGCACAGTAATTGGTAAACAACACATCTAATCAACAATTGGGTTCATGAAATCATTGCTTAGGACAGTTATTCGTCAATATAAATACAAACCATTTTATTGTGTTATATCACCACATAAAAACAATAATTTTTTACTTGTGTTATGACTAAAACAAAACGTTATGGCTGATACAGTATTGTTATGGCTAAGACAACAAATCTTATTATTACTGTGGTGAGTAAAATTATTACATATTTACGTAATACTACATGGCTTAATCGGGTATATAATTGTTAAACAATATTGCTGTTGAAAAGTTTCGCCGCCTCGCCGCTTATTCGCTTATTACTGGGGGGAGAACTCCATGTTCGCCCTCCAATTACACCCAACTTTCACGGTCGCCAAAACACCTTAATCCTCTAATAAAACCTCGATTTCCACCCGCCCTTGACGCTCGCCACAAAACAAACATTCACGCTCATAATTACTGGGGGGGGAGAACCATATGTCTGCCCCCAGCGAAATTCCAGGGGTGACAGCTGCCCCCCTGCCTACTGTTCCCGCGCCTATGGCCACTAAGATATTTCACTAAGTGGACATAGTTTATTATATTATGCGTATGTACAGTATGATGGCATTATAACAATGTATAGTAATAGAATAACGAAATTTGGTTGAATACCTAAAGTGCATAGTAACATCAAATGTTTCCCTCATATATATATATATACACAATGATCTCAGAAGGCAGAAGTGTGTGTGTGTGTGTGCGTGTGCGTGTGCGTGTGCGTGTGTGTGTGTAAATCCCTCTTATATATATAATAATAAGATAACTTCTATTGCGCCTAAATCCTTGGAAACCAATGACATTTAACACGTTATAGCTTAAAAAGAATAGGTAGAAAAATACGCGGCGAATTTCAAGTTTCTTTGTCACAGAAACACACTTTTAGGAAGGAAAATTAAAAGCCATGCTAGTGAACATTTGAGTTGCAAAAAGAGGGCAACATAGGCTACTATTACTACAACAATTGTGGTTTGAAACCGTTTCAACTATTTCACGCAGTGGCCCTGTTCGTGGAATATTACGGCTAAGACAAAATATCCAGGGGACAGACTTTCAAAGTCTGTATTTGTTTAATATTGAAATTTTCTTAAACAAGTTAGGTAAAATATGATTGCTAAATACATGAATTTAGTGTGCATTAATACACCGAGTATGCTGCTGTTATACAAATATGTTGTATCGGTGGTTAAAGTCCAAATATATTAGAAGAGACACGTTATGGTCAAGACATTCTAGTATATCAGATTGAAAAAATATGTCAAATTATTTATTTAGTGCTTTGGTAGTGACTGCCAAATATTGAGGGAGTACATATGCAGGCATTTGTGTTATTTTATTTTGAAGAGCTAGTATTGGAAATGGTAAGCTGGGGACAAGAAAATAAAAGTTACTGTAGAATGGCTCTTATACGTAGGTGGAAAATTGTTGGACTCTCGATAACCAAATGCTTCCTTGTCCGCATGCAGTCTGTCGCTTACAGTTCTGGACGGTAATCTTGTTAAATATTGTTAAATCTAGTGAGTTAAAGTAAACAGTAGATGGGTGGACTTCATTTGACTTCATGGGCTCCAGGAACACAGTCTCCTAATTTGTAGCGTCATTGATTTTCAGTTTCTTTTCTCCTGATAGCTTTCAAACGTTCGGCTAACTCCCTATCTACTTGTGTATGTTTGGAACAGGTGCTTTGAATACAATCACTAGACCATGGAATCCCCACATACCATAAATGAAATGCCTTGAAATTCTATAGAATAGGCCAGATTTACTTGAATTCTTTGTTTAGAACTAAAAACTGCTAGTGTCTTAGCTATTATTGAAATATTTTTTTCAATTTCCCTTTGATCATGAGTGCTTGATTTGCTGATATTTTCTGCCAATTTTCTTAACAATAATCATCGCTATAAATGCTAATATCAAACTACATTTACTTGGTTTGAGGACTTATTTGAGTAACTTCTTGTATGGTTTTGTGGAGAATTGTAGCACAGAGGATTATTGACAAGAGTGTTTCTGCTCTGTGTGTGTGTGCGTGCGTGCGTGCGTGCGTGCGTGCGTGCGTGCGTGCGTGCGTGCGTGCGTGCGTGTGTGTGTGTGTGTGTGTGTGTGTGTGTGTGTGTGTGTGTGTTATCCTTATATGATTTGAGTACAAAAACACATGAATGGTATGAGTCAACAAGGGCAAAGAAAATATTGAACAGCCAGGAATAAGATATATCTATATCTGAATATATATATATATACATATATATATATATATGTATGTATATATATGTTGCTGTTTAACGAGGGTAACTGGAAGTGTCTGCGAAGCCATCTGCATGGCAAAATTACAGTAACAAAACAACTATGCAATGCACCCTATTATTAGTAGTTAGCCGCCAGCCAATTGTTGGTAAAAAGACGATCTTTGTGGATAATATAGATTACAATGGTGGAAAATGGCAGAAATATGCATTAATGCCAAACATGGCAGGCAGATAGAATGTTTTTAATTCATGCAAATAGCCCAATTTTTTGCCCGAAGCATAATTTAAGTCTCACTGAGTAAAAAATGTATTGAACTGTTTTCACCCAGACACCCGTTTCCATGGTAACAAAGACAATGTCCACCATTCATAGTGTGACAGATGCAATATTTTGAGGAACGAATTGATTAATGCTTTGCTACTCGTTAACTGCAAGTTACCAATTAATGATTATGTATCTGTGAATTGCAAATGGGTTAAGCACGGTACAACATATTTGTTTCCTTATATTTTTACAAAATAGGGTGTGCAAAATAGGAGACAGAATTTGGTTGCAGTTTTCTCGAAATAAATTCTCTATGACTTATAATGTTTGTTAATTGTTTTTCTTTTAGAAATAAACTGAGGAAGGGTTCTGTCGCAGAAATATATTTTTAATTTTCATTTAGCTATTTTCCTTTTTCAGAGAGACACTAGTACACCATACAATATAAAAAATAAAAGGAGGCCTCCAGATATTCCTATAATTTTAATTTGTAGCTTCGAAATGCTGTCGTCAATTTTTTTTATGCCAAAATACCCCCATTTTAGATCTTCAAATAGCTACAGAAAAGGCCAAACTTGTGCGTGCCCGCAGACGTTTCGGAAGCTTTTTCCAACTGTCGGTGGTGCGATTAGCGAAGAAGTGTTTTTCGTACAAGTATTGGTGCGAGAGTAGTTTTTTTTTTAATTTAAGTCTATGGCTTCTCAGATTTCCTGTCTTTCATCTTCTAAGGAAACATTTTCAGGTCACGGGCTGCTCAGTTTCAACGCTCTGTTTTGAGTTGTTTCTAATTCTTTGATACCGTTTTGATAATAGAGGTTCCAGACTGGGGACGCATATTCCAGAACTGGTGTAATCATACAGTTGTTTATTGTTTTCATTTTTTGTCAGATCTGCTTTCAAAACATCTTTTAATTAATCCTATCCGTTGGTTTGCTTTGATGTAACATGTTTTATGTGCGTGTTTGGTTTTAAGTTTATGTCCATTTAATGAATAGACATAGTTAATACTTTGTTTTATTTTAAGCACAACACATTTTGTAGCGTGATAGTTTAATAACCAAGTGTTGGACCAAACTCCAAGTTTGTTTAAATCATCTTGAAGATCATCACAGTCAGCTGACGTGGACATCTTTGAATTTAGTTTTGTATCGTCAGCAAACATCTTAGCAGTTGCCTTTACTGAGTTTGGTAGATCATTAACATTTTTTTGTTTAAATAGGTCCTAGAATTGAGCCTTGTGGGACCACACTTTTACCTTTCTCCAAAACGAGTTTCTGTTTCTCAGAACTACCCTATGTTGTCTACCTGATAGGAAAGATTCTATACATAGCAGTACTTTGCCTTTGGTGCAATTTTGTTTTAATTTATGAAACCTCCTATGGAAAATGAAATCATTGACAGTGTGCTGAACGCTATGAAGGAGAAAGCACGTCGACTCCTCGATAAAATCAAAAGTACCGTGATATGGAACGATCATGATGAGATGGCATACAGAAATACGGCGGTGCCTGGAAGTAATATAATATATCTCGCGATGTGGGTTGTTTAAATAAATTTTCGCTCGCTTAACCCCAACGTTTTTTCTAGTATAATCTTGTTGGAATGTTCATTATATCGGATTAACACCTGATTGTACAAAACAACCTTCTCACTGTCGTTTAAATCACCTCGGTCTACGTTGTCTCGCATTTCATCGTCGAGTCGGAGCAAAACATTTCCAACAGGATTGGTTGACGGATGTTGCGGTTGGTTTTTTTCCAAAATAGGGGGACCGACCAGGGCTATTTTCTTTGTATGCTCCATGGTCACCCGAGACGGTGACAGCGATGTTGAGTTTGTCGCCGGGGCCAGAGGCGCAGCTGTCAAAGTTGGCGCGGGGATAAGTGAATTCAGTGTCGTGGTGCTTGTCGATCGTCCACAGCGACTGTGGGCACTGTGCTCTTTCCAATTGTCCCGACGTGTGAAATGCCTCTTGCAATCTGTGCACTGGAATGGTGCCAATGACGGTGATGGTGTGGGCCTGTTGATAAGCTCATGGTGTAGGTGTTTATGGTTCACATGTAAACTACGAAATGAATCGTGATTCTTTGTTAATGACGGCTTTGCCTAACGTAGGGTCAATTCTCTGTGACACCACGTGATCTTTTCGGGTGGCAAGTTTATGAGGGTGGCACATTAACGTAATACATATATAACAAACATTGTTTTACCATACTCTGTCGGACCGATAAAAATAGAGGTGAACGAATGAATTAACATCGTCTCCATATTTGATGCAAATGACCAAAGTGGACAAGTTCAGACTTGCACAGTAGACACTCGCTTTTTCTTCTTAATCTTATCTCTCTGTGGCTGGTATGTATTCTAGTAGAAACTGGTTTCGAGGCACGCAGTACTATTAATACAACATACATAAAGAAAGCGCGACGAGGTGTAGTTACAATGTAGCGTTTTGTACATCGCGGAGAGTTCCAGACTTGCATATCTGCACCGATATGCGATAATACTTGCTCTGTCCGATCCAGTTTAAACTGTGGAGAAACCGTCGTGGACTTGTCTATCTGTAGATGGTATGTATTCTAGTTGAGTGCAGCTTTGATGCACGCGGTACACTTGCCTAGTCCAGTGCACTTGTCTAGTCCAGTACATTTGGCTCGTCAAATACACTTGTGTAGTCCAATACACGTGTCTAGTCCAGTACATTTGACTATGTGACGTCACAGTCTTTAATCACCGCAGTTGAATTAATGTCCTTGGTCGCGCAATTGTCTAATCAAGCAGATTGTCGTTTTGAACAATACATGATGGATTTGTGCGCTTGACCGCCAATATATGTTTACCACGCGTACCTACTTAATGACGTCATTGACCTATGTTATTACATAAATTGGGACTATATACACGGGTGTTATTTCAGAATACCTGCTAGCTTGACTGAATTACCACGTACACCTAGGCATATAGGCGCCAGTTTGACCGATTTACCACGCGTACCGGTTTAATGACGTTATTTAATGAAATTATGTAAACGTGCGCATTGTTCAAAAGCCTACTAGCATATTTACTACCAGTTTAACCGAATTACCACGAGTACCAATTTAATGACGTCATTGAAACTATATACACGCGCGCACCACACCTACGCATATAGCCACTAGTTTGACCGATTTACCACGCGTACCGCGAGCCACCAGTTGAGTTATACATTTTTCGTATCTTTGCCTGCTGCATATGTGGTAAGAAATGGGGGGTGTCGTTGACACCAGCAGATCTAAGTAGGTCGCTCCTACCATGAAACTTTTATAAATATTTTAAAAAGTGGCCTGCTGAGAGACGGCGCAAGAGAACGAATATAGGCAGTAGTGAAGGCAGCGCTGGTATGATGGCAGCCACATAAATGAGACTATATATACACCCGCGCGCGCAAGTTCCATAAACCGACACCCGCACACTGACACGTAGACACAGATACACGAGATACCGACATAAACACGCACATATGGTATGTATTCTATTTGAAACCTTGGCAATGGCCAATGTCAACTTATGCTTTCAGTATTACTTTATACAGAAAGACCGCTTTGAAAATGAGGCTGTGACCTACATACACGACTTGTTTCTTAATTACGAAATAAAATGTCGACACCGTATGTTCGTATATGAATGGCTGACCAAGCGTCAGAAGGTGCTGCCGCAGTTTGTGTGCTGCATGTGTGGTAAGTAATGGAGGTTCTCGTTGATACCGGTATATCTAACAAGCCAATGAGCACCATTGCCTGTTCTGTTCAGATTTGGATAGCGAATACCAGTTCAAACCAGTTTGCAACTCCGCGACCAACTGTGGTAAGGGCAACTGTCCTATGTAAAGACTATTGCATTTATACTTGTTAAAATATAGGGATACCTTGATTTTGTTGATAACAATGTCCCAGTGTCGTGTGTCGTGTGTCGAATCCTGTCGGTCTTCACTATGGGAAGACTACCGGTTGTGCGCAGACATTCTATATTATTGCCCTATATCTATCCGAACGTTGAAAGTAGCTCGCAAAATCCGAACGACCTGGTATGCATTCGTGGTTTGGGCAGACCGTTGGCAACTTCAAGTAGCTGACCGACACTATGTACTGACGATTGGAAATAGTATCCCGGCTAACTATGATCTGAAAGCTGTACAGCTTGATAACGTTCCGAGCTATTAGTGTTACATTGGATGATAAATGCTGATTTCAGCAGCACATTTAGTCTATTTCTCGCAAAACATACAGCGCAATCAACGTTATTTTTCGCTGCTTTAATACTGCTGATGCTTGTGCTCTCATAAATCATTTATGCGCCCAGTGCTGGAATACTGTTCTACTGTGAGGAACCCATACATACCAAGGCCCGGTTTTATAAAGCGGCTAAGTAGGTTCTTAACACTAAGAGGACTGTCTTAGTAAATGACGTGATTTTTCTATATAAGCGAGCATTCAAATTCAAATCTCTTTATCGTCCTTCATGTGGAATTTATCTTGTGATGTTCGCTATTAAGAAAGCAATAAATAAACATGTGCAACTGAGAACACTGACCGCACAGACCACACTGACCACACTGACCACACTGACCGCACAGACCACACTGACCACACTGACCACACTGACCACACTGACCACACTGACCACACTGACCACACTGACCACACTGACCACACTGACCACACTGACCACACTGACATCACTGACACACACCATCGATCTATAGGTAAATACTCATGGTATAGTATAGTATAGTATAGTATAGAAAAGAGTACGATAAAAACAAATACTAAGAATCACCAATCAGTATAATTCACAACCATCAAAAGCTGGGGAAATAAGTTATACACTACAAGAACAAGAACTATTTTGACCCCGAAGAGTACAATTATATTCACAATATCGTGTTCTTCAACTATTAGTAAACAAAACTTAATTATAACTAATTAAAAACAATGTAATAAAAGAAAGAACAGTGAAATGGGGTCAGTGACTCCTGTTAAGACAGGAGTCACTAACATATGAATCTATTATATATATATATATATGTGTGTATATTTTTGTAATACGGTGTATATCTCTTTATACATGCAGCTGTATCTGAAGTGTATGTAGTGGTATACTTTTTGTAGTATAAGTAGAAATATTTGAGTGAAGATTCCTAAATACGCATATATATATATATAATATCTATGCATCTATCCATATACATGTGTATTTTATTAGTTTTGGAGATTAAACTGACATATGTAACAATTTGATTGTGTACATGCGTTTTCATATTTTTGTAATAGATAATTTTTTAAATAGTACGCAAACCCAGATAAGCTGTGAGTAAAACAATTTTCTATAACTAATTCTGGAGTATCATTTATAACGTGAGGTAAATTGTATTTTAAGCAAATTTTTTGTAAATTCATGTCTTGTCCTAGATATGTGTACATTTGTAACATTGCGAGTATTATGACTGTGTATTTTATAATTTTGGATAATTCTCCAGTTTAATAAATAAACTGGAAAATTACCATAATTATATTTATAGTAAAATTCCAGTTCTTGTAACTTTAACTGATCTTCTATTTTCAGTATTTCAAGTTTTTTAAAAAGGGGTTCAGTATGTGAATTATACCTGTTCAATGTTATTATTAGAACTGCCCTTTTTGAATTCTCATTATTGGACTGCCTTTGTATCCCCAAGCCAAAATACAATAATTAAGATTTGATAATATTAAAGAATTGTATTCAATGTTTTTATTTGTAACGGTAGTACATGCTTTAATTTGTTTAATATTTGCAATTTTTTCTAAATGTTTTTCCATGTTAGATTTGTTTCCAGAGTTAAGCCTAGAAAATGAAATTCATCCACTCGTTCAATATTGATATTATCTATTTTAAGAGTAGGAATTTGCGTCTCTTTGTTGGGTATTATATATTTAGAATTGTCTTTGTTTAGTGATAAAGTATTAATGTTTAGCCATTCAATAATTTTACAGAGTTCATTGTTTATTGGATATGCTATACTTTTGTTTTTATGGTGTGTGCTATCATTAAAGTGCTTTAGTGTGCTGGAAAGTGTTGTGTCATCAGCATACATTATGAAGTTAAATATATTACTAACTTGTGGGAAATCATTTATGTAAATAGTAAACAAATAAAGATCCTAAATTTGAGCATTGTGGAACTCCGATTTGTATCGGTAGTATTTCTGATTGCATTTATTCAATTTCAACATACTGTCTTCGGTTATTTAAATAATTTTCAAAGAAAAGTAGAGTTGAACCATTCAGGTCGTAGTATCATAATTTATATAAAGCCTTCGATAGATCGAGAAATAGATTAATTGGCATCGCATTATTACCCATGTGATTTTTAATTATGTCTACCAATTCAAGCGCTGCATACTCAGTGGAGTGTTTAGGTACAGAAGTTGAGCTTGATTAAAGTACGACGATAACTGAGTAAAGATAATTTTCTCTAGTACTTTTGATATTGTCGGGAGTAGAGAAATAGGCCTATAATTTTTTAATAACGTGGAATATTCTTTTTTTAAATATTGGTATTACTGTGTCAATTTTAAGTTTATCTGGAAAAATCCCAGTATTTAGCACCTGATTTATTAACATAGTCATTGACTTTATTATTGCAGGTTCAATTATTCTTTACACTTTTGAAGAAACACCATCGAAACCACAACAAGAGATACGTTCATTTATAGTTTTCCAGGTATTTCGTATATAATTTCCAAAAAGAGAGAAATGAGATTCAAAATACATTTGTTTAGCTACCCGAATGTTTTTTTTATATCGCGTTATAGGTTTTTAAATAAATTTTAATAGTTTCATAATTTGCTGAACAGAGATTTGTTAATTTTAACTGTTTATACATTTTGCATTTTTACAATGGTGCAGCACTAGATCTATGTAAAAACTACTTACACAATCGTAAGCAATATGTTGAAATTGGCGCTTACAAGTCGGAAGAAGCTGTCATAAACACTGGTGTCCCACAAGGGTCTATTTTAGGACCCCCTTCTATTTATCATATATATTAATGACATAACATTTTCAAGTGATCATTTTAAATTCATAATGTATGCAGACGACACCACTCTTTTTAGTACATTGAATACATTCCAATCTCCGGATGGCCAAGTCCAAAATCAAAATATAAATAAAGAATTAGAAAATATATGCAAGTGGCTAAAGGCAAACAAACTTTCTCTTAACATTAAAAAAACAAAATTCATGGTATTTCACATGCCCCAAAAAGAAATCAAATTTCCTAAAATAGAAATTGATGGGACAAGTATTGAATGTGTACATGATTTTAATTTTTTAGGTATCACCATAAACCAACACCTAAATTGGGACAGCCATATAAACAAAACAGCGAATAAAATAATAGGCATTTTAAATAAACTTAAGCATGTATTACCTAAGACTATATTATCTATAATGTATAATTCGCTCATTCTTCCCAAGATTAATTATGGCATATTGGTGTGGGGTCATCAAGCCCATCGCATCTTTAAACTTCAAAAGAAAGCAGTGCGAATAGTTACTTCAAGTAAATACAATTCTCACACAGATCCCATCTTCAAAGAATGTAAATTTCTTAAGCTGGATGACATCTATAGACTCCAACAGCTCAAATTTTATTACAAATTGATCAACACTGTTATACCAGAATATTTCAGTCGTATTCCATACACATATAACTTTGCAATTCACCAATACAACACACGTGGTAAAAACAACTTATTTATTCCCAGAGTTAATCATCAATATGCAAAAAAGTACATCAGACACAACATTATACAAACTGTTAACAATACTCCAAGCATCATCCTTGATAAAATATATACACATAGTTTATATGGTTTTTCCACTTATACAAAAAATTACTTTATCAAGAACTATGAATCATGTTGTCATATTTCTAACTGTTACATCTGTCATTCTTAAACTAGACATGACTTTGCATTTGTTTAAACTAATTTATGTATTATACTATACTATAATATACTATACTAAACATACTATGTTTACACACATATATATATATATGCATATATAGTTGATCACGTGATAATCATATAAATATGTTACATGAGTGGGGTGGCTCCCATGATAGCGGCATATAATTGTCTTAATGGGAGCCTCCCTGACCTTACAATGAATGTTATATTGTAGTTTATGTACTTATGATGGTCAAAATAAATACTGTCTGTCTGTCTCGATATATGATTAAGGATTAACACACCCTGAATAATCCAAGTCGATTTCTTATGTTTGTATTTATTAAGTTTTACTAATTTGCTTGGCATGTATTTATTTTTAGCACGGGTAATTTCTGCATATATTAAATCATATTATTACAATTTGGATCAGCGATCCAAACACACACACACACACACACACACACACACACACACACACACACACACACACACACACACACACACACACACACACACACACACGCAGACACACGCGCGCACACGCACACACGCACTTTACGGCTACGCGAAGAGCACATTTGTTACATTTGAAAATCAATTTAGAGCAAAGTTTAAGCGTCATGTAACTTAAAGAGTAAGGAAAATAAAATTGTAAATGTCCTTGAAACTATGTAGCGGACACGGTGGAAGAGTGCGAGTTACAAAAAAGCCAAGGTTCCAAAGAAATGGCCAGAGTTCCTGCGGAACTAAAAAAACAAAGACAATTTTTTCAAGTTTCTTGGAGAAGCAATCCAGACGGAGCAATGATCAGAAGACAAGGTGGTGTGCGTGACAACTGGTGACAGTGTAGCTACTCATGGGATGAACTGTGTTCCCACGAGGAGGCAGATACGCGTGTAGTGTACCACTCAGTACACGCTCTTCGGCAAGGGGCGAAGACAGTCGTTGTGCGCATTTTAGACTGGATGTTTTCGTCATCTTCGTTGGATTGTTCTTCTGTTTAACAACGACCGTCGGTAACTTCCAGCGGGTGGCATTCGGAACAGGGAGAAACTTCAGAAACATATACGTCAACACTGTTTCTGACAACCTATTTGGAGAGCGGAAGGCTAAGGGACTCCTGATGTCCCATGCCATGATGGGCTGTGATGTAGTTTCAGCGTTCCGTGGCGTTGGGAAAGGTCGGCTTGGAAGGCTTGGTCTGAAGTTCCTGGTGTGATAGAAGCATTTGCACCATAGCGAGGTCACCGTTTGCCAAGTTAGACGTGCCTAGTCCATAATTTAAGTTGATGGAGAAGTTCGACATCACAATGTATGACAAGTCAAGTGCAGAAAAGTCTGTTAACGAGGCAAAACGAGAACTTTTCACGAAGAAAAACTGCGCCTTCGATCGTCTGCGACCAACAGATAGTGCTGGAAATATAATATCAGAGGGATTCATAATGGCAGAAGACCTGAATGAGTACTTTAGTTCAGTGTTTACCAGGGAAGATATTAGTTCACTGCCAATACCAGAGGCTAAGTTCAAGGGGGCAGATTCAGACTATTTAGGACAATTAATTGTAACCCCGGAAATGGTAGCTAAGAAAATAAGGGCTATGGAGGAAAATAAATCACCTGGAGTGGATGGTATTCCACCCAAACTACTATTGGAAATTGTAGAACAAATTAGCATACCACTTGCAACAGTTTTCAACTTGTCATTAGAAGAGGGAGTGGTTCCTTTAGAATGGAAAGAAGCATTATACCGTTATTCAAAAAAGGTTCGAGAAACAAGTCAGAGAACTATAGACCAATGAGTTTAACATCAGTGATTTGTAAATTATTAGAAAGACTAATTAAAGATCACATGGTGGATTTTCTTGTTAATCAAAACTTGATAAACCCATCTCAATATGGTTTTTTTAAAGCGAGGTCATGCTTAACAAATATGTTATGTTTTTTGGAAGACATCACTAAGTGGGTAGATGAGGGATCACCAGTAGATATCGTCTACTTAGATTTTCTAAAAGCTTTTGACAAAGTACCACATCAAAGATTTCTGCTTAAACTAAAGGCCCATGGCATAGGAAATGGTATAATAAACTGGATAGAACAATGGCTGATTGACAGAAGACAACGTGTAGTAGTTGATGGGGAGGCTTCAAACTGGAAATCGGTATGAGTGGGGTACCACAGGGATCAGTATTAGGTCCTATATTATTCTTAATATACATCAACGATTTGGATGATGAAATAACAAGCAAGGTGTTGAAATTTGCGGATGATACAAAAGTGTTTAGAAGGATTAAAAGTGATGGAGATAGACAGCATTTACAAGATGATCTTGACAGGTTGATCAAATGGTCTGAAAAGTGGCAAATGATGTTCAATTTTGGGAAATGTAAATGCCTCCACATAGGACATGGGAACGAAGAGGTAGAATATACAATGGGGGGGGGGGGGGTACTGTACTAAGTACTACTGTAAAAGAAAAGGACTTAGGGTTAACCGTTAGAGCTGATATGAAGATTTCAGAGCAGGGCGGAATTGCAGCTTCAAAGGGAAATCAAATCCTTGGATTAATTAGGCGAAACATAACGTATAAGGAAAAAGAGCTAATAATACCGGTGTACAAAACAATAGTTAGGCCTCATTTAGAATATTGTATTCAAGCGTGGAGGCCATATCGCAGGAAGGACGTAGATATGCTAGAAAGAGTGCAGAGGAGAGCAACTAAAATGATACCAAATCTGAGGGATCTTAGTTATGAAATACGCCTAAAAAAGGCGGTTTAACAACACTAGAGACCAGGAGATTGAGAGGAGATCAGATAGAAGTGTTTAAAATATTGAAGGGGTATGAAAATATTGATAGAAATATGTTTTTCTCAGTTAAGAAAGATAGAAGGACTAGAGGACATGATCTTGCATTAGCAAAGGAGCAGAGTAGATTGGATATAAGAAAGTTTTCATTTTCACAAAGGACTGTAAATGAATGGAACAGATTACCTGCTGATTGTGTGGGTGCTAGTAGCGTGAATATGTTTTAAAATAAAATCGACACATACCTCAGACGGGCGGGATACACATAGATAAAAAGGTCGGACTCTCGATAAGCCAAGGGCTTCCTTGTCCACCTGCTACCTAGATTTAATTCTCTGGGTGGCAATCTTGTTAAACAGATGATGCATCGCTGCAACACGTCAGGCCCTGCATCTACCACGCAAACATATGTTCTTTGAGCTTGGTGGCTCGGCCGGATGAAGGATTTTAGATGGACGTTCGAGGATAGGAGGTTGTCTCCTCTTTGGTCAACGCTTCCTGGAGATAGCAAGGCGTGCCGGGAGTTTTCGCGGTGTCAATGCAAAAGCGGAAAGCCTTGTGCAGCGCACTCCACGTGCTCTAAAGCTGGCCTGCCGGGCACGGATGTTTGTACGTGTTCCTGGGTCAAGAAGTGACGAGTGATTAGCTGGCCTGCCGTGCACGGACCTTAAAATGTGGCAAGTGTTTCAGTGTCAAGAAGTGACAAGTGATTATTGTTGGCTTGGGCGAGGAAATAAAAATGTAAAAACAATATAGAATAGCCACGCACACTCGCGGAAATGTGTGTGTGTTTGTGTTTGTGTGTGTGTGTGTGTGTGTGTGTGTGTGTGTGTGTGTGTGTGTGTGTGTGTGTGTGTGTGTGTGTGTGTGTGTGTGTGTGTGTGTGTGTGTGTGTGTGTGTGTGTGTGTGTGTGTGTGTGTGTGTGTGTGTGTGTGTGTGTGTGTGTGTGTGTGTGTGTGTGTGTGTGTGTGTGTGTGTGTGTGTGTGTGTGTGTGTGTGTGTGTGTGTGTGTGTGTGTGTGTGTGTGTGTGTGTGACATTCATGAATAAATACATAAAAAAAACATTTTGTTATTGAATATATATATATATATAAATATATATATTATATCACTTTCAGTAATGTTTTACTTTGACATTTAGGGTAAATAACATACATACATACACAGAGATATACATACACATTGTACATACTTACATGCACAAATGCGTGTATAAGTACACACATTAATATATTCATATAAACAAAAACAGCGATGTGTTTGGTGTAATCTGTACTATTTATTACATTCCATTACTCCCAATGTAGAAAACAAAAGGTTACATATAATAGTATTTCCAGTTTGAGGCAATGGCATATAACATGGCAGTATTGGCGGGTTAATTTTATGGCCCCGAGATTTTATTTTGTCTTATTGTGAATGTACACATGTTGTATTGGTGTGGCTTAATGTTCGGGTGGTACTTTATTAATCGTCCAGCTAAACGAAACTGTTTTGATGAAACGTTCTGTACGAATCGCTCGGCAGCTGACTGTGAAATTGTATCGCCAAGCAGTAGCGATAAACGAACGGTTCCCGTCGTCCAAAAAGGTGCACCAAAACATAAACTTTGTAACATTGTGTCGTAGTGTTTGTTTCCCGCTAGATTTGACAAATGTTCAGTAAACAGTGCAGTTTGAAGCCTAAAACGGAATATTTCGCTAATTTCGCGTGGAACCACTTCTTCAAATGGATTGATTACATCTCGGAAGTGACTCGGACGCTGTTATCCAGCTGCTGTCTTCTCGTAAACATCGAACTTGGACAACGAATTCGACTAATTTCTACGTGAGCTGCCATCTTTGTTTGTTTGAGACTGAGTACGGCGTTGAGCAAGGTCCGTAGCATACTCAGAATTTAGACGTTTCATGCTCAAGTCTGAGTACGATTACGTGCTCAGAAAGTGTTATTATAACTGCCGTGAGTATGAGCATGGTGTGAAAGCGAGGCTTGAGCATGGACTTCTGAGCACCGAGCACCGAGTACGGCTTTATAACCTCGGGCCCCGATGTTATAATGCCGTACTCATTGGCAGTGCTCAGTGCTCAGAATTTCACACCCAAGCCTCGCTCATTCTCATACTCACGGAGGTTATACAACTTTCTGAGCACGAAATCGTACTCAGACTTGAGCACGAAATGTCTAAATTCTGAGTATGCTAAGCCTATGCCATGGACATTTTGATTGTCCTTGCTCAAAAGCCTTAGCCTAAGGCGACAACGCCGTACTCAAACAAACAAAGAAGGCAGCGCAAGTAGAAATTAGTCGAATTCGTTGTCCAACTTCGATGTTTTCGAGAGAAAAAACATAGCTCGATATCAGCATCCGAGTCGCTTGCGAGATGTAATCAATCCATTTGAAGAATTGGTGCAACAAGAAATTAGCGAAAGATTCCGTGTTATGCCTTAAACTCCACTGTTTACTGAATATTTGTCAAATCTAATGGGAGACAAACACTACGGCACAATGTTACAACGTTTATGTCTTGGTGGCACCTTTTCGACGACGGGGACCATTCGCATTCCGCTACTGCTTGGCGATAAAATTTCACAACCAGCTGCCGAGCAATTCGTACAAAACGTTTCTTCAAAACATTTTGGTTTAGATGGATAATTAATAAAATACCACCCCATTAAGCCACACAGACACAACGTGTACATTCACAATTATATGACAAAAATTTATCTCGGGGCCATAAAATTAGCCTGTCACTACAGCCATGCTCTATGGCTATGCCATTGCCTCAAACTGTAAATACTTTTTTTGTAACTTTGTTTTATAAAGTGGGAGTAATGAATGTAATAAATAGTACAGTGTAATGATATTATTTATATTGTCAATATTGTCGTTTGTTAACATATTAGTATAAACAAATGTTGAAGTTATTAGCTCATGCAAAGTTTATAATATAATTTGAAGCCATACCCAACACTGGATGCCAGGGTTTTCAAGGTGTACAATTTTGTGAGTGGAAGATAATATGTACCATAAAAGCCATACAGAGGCTAAGGGTCATGCTGAACATCTGACTGATATTGTTATTGCATAAAGACAAGTGCAGGACAGATAACTTTGTGTGTGCAAACTATTATACTTAGATTTTCAAAAAGCTTTTGACAAAGTACCACATCAAAGATTACTGCTTAAACTAAAGGCCCATGGCATAGGAAATGGTATAATAAACTGGATAGAACAATGGCTGATTGACAGAAGACAACGTGTAGTAGTTGATGGGGAGGCTTCAAACTGGAAATCGGTATTGAGTGGGGTACCACAGGGATCAGTATTAGGTCCTATATTATTCTTAATATACATCAACGATTTGGATGATGAAATAACAAGCAAGGTGTTGAAATTTGCGGATGATACAAAAGTGTTTAGAAGGATTAAAAGTGATGGAGATAGACAGCATTTACAAGATGATCTTGACAGGTTGATGAAATGGTCTGAAAAATGGCAAATTATGTTCAATTTTGGGAAATGTAAATGCCTCCACATAGGACATGGGAACGAAGAGGTAGAATATACAATGGGTGGTACTGTACTAAGTACTACTGTTAAAGAAAAGGATTTAGGGTTAACCGTTAGTGCTGATATGAAGATTTCAGAGCAGTGCGGAATTGCAGCTTCAAAAGGAAATCAAATCCTTGGATTAATTAGGCGAAACATAACGTATAAGGAAAAAGAGCTAATAATACCGCTGTACAAAACAATAGTTAGGCCTCATTTAGAATATTGTATTCAAGCGTGGAGGCCATATCGCAGGAAGGACATATATATGCTAGAAAGAGTGCAGAGGAGAGCAACTAAAATGATACAAAATCTGAGGGATCTTAGTTATGAAATACGCCTAAACAAATGCGGTTTAACAACACTAGAGACCAGGAGATTGAGAGGAGATCAGATAGAAGTGTTTAAAATATTGAAGGGTTATGAAAATATTGATAGAAATATGTTTTTCTCAGTTAAGAAAGATAGAAGGACTAGAGGACATGATCTTGCATTAGCAAAGGAGCAGAGTAGATTGGATATAAGAAAGTTTTCATTTTCACAAAGGACTGTAAATTAATGGAACAGATTACCTGCTGATTGTGTGGGTGCTAGTAGCGTGAATATGTTTAAAAATAAAATCGACACATACCTCAGACGGGCGGGATACACATAGATAAAAAGGTCGGACTCTCGAAAAGCCAAGGGCTTCCTTGTCCACCTGCTACCTAGAGTTAATTCTCTGGGTGGCAATCTTGTTAAATCTTGTTAAATCTATTTAGATATAACTAAAAGTGTTGCTATTAAAAAACATATGACTTCGTTGCTTTATATAACTGGCATAGTTTGTCTAATTTCAGTTTGGAAAAAAATGGATTTACCTTATATATTATAAAGATATAAGCAATACGTTGTTTGCCATTTCAACCTATTAGTTTATGTTTTGATTACCTAGTAAATATGATCATATTATTTTTAGTACACCTTGAAAACAATAGTTTCTGATTGTCCATTTCGCATTTCAAGATGGGCTTAAAATACAGTTATTTGTCAAAATAAATTTTAAAAATGACATAAAAGAAGCGTCAGTATGCAAATGAGTACCAACGTTCATCACCACAACAAAGTCAACAGTCGTCGGTTGCCGGACTCTCTGGACAGGTTCATGCCTCGGCCTGTATACTTAGCACCGCACCGACACCAGGCGATCTAACATCAGCAGAAACAACATCATCTCTCAAACGTCATCATCATTGCCTCCAAAGTATGTTTGATCGCCATGTGCATCGGTCTCGGTAACTGAAGAGACACCGCTTTCAGCCCGCTGGTCGTCATTTTATGACTTTTTACAAGACGCGGGTCGCGCGCGAGGCAGCTGTCAATTAGTCAGGGCGGTCAGATTGGCGGCTGTGTCACTTGGCAGTTTCCATAGAGGATATCTTGATGAGGTACGCTCGTGTGCGATTCATAAACATATTTTAAATAGCATCATTTGAAAGTGCACATTTCATTGTATTATGGAACACGGCACATTTTATTCCGGTATATGGCCTTTACATTTAATTACATATTGGTAACATTTGGCATTTTTCTGGACAAAAATGACCCATATCTAGCCACAAATCCCAAATCTGAACGTCAAAAACTCCGAGTCTGTAATGTGTGGCCTATGTAGAGCTATATGAAACTGATTTGAAAATGTGGAACATTGTTATTATGTCTTATAGATCCATAATACGGTTTTTATCAAATGTATGTCAAATTTTTCATAAAAAAACCCGTGTTTTGACCTAAATATCAAAAATCAGAAAGTCCAACAACCCATACCATAATCAGTAATGTGTACAGAGAACATATAAAAAGGTTGGCTGCTTGTAACAAAAAATGCCCACGTAAGTCACAATTCATCGCTTGGCCGCCCGTCTAGGGTATGTTAAATGTGGAACCAAGCTTATGTGATTGCGATGATGTCAGAGAAAGGTACCTAGTTATATTTCGCTAATATAGAAATTAATACTTTACTCAAATCGGAGCTCCTTCTACGACTATGTTGACAACACTGAGCCAGTGCAGGAAGCAGAATCAGCCAAGCTCCCACGGAACTGAAGCAGATGGCGAACATTGTAGCAGTTGACCTTCAGATGCGTTTTATGTACGTACAATGTATTGTCAGAATGATTCGCAACGCATTTGAAGCCGGCACTCAACTGTTCTCCACGTGGAAGTGCGTCATAGATGACGTCATTTCTCGGTAGCGTGGTACTTCTCAACACTTCGAGAAAACACGATATATGAAGATAGCGCGGCCGTTGAGTCAGGGCTACAAGCAGTGGCTGAATCGGATGGGTATTCGGGACTTCAAATCATGATGAAGCTTTATAATATGTATATGTTATGGCAGAAGAAAATAAATAATTTATATAAATTGATGTGATGTTCAGATACAATATGTGTGTGCGCGCGCGTGTGTGTGTGCGTGTGTGTTGTGAATATGCGTGTTGTGTGTGTGTGTGTGTGTGTGTGTGTGTGTGTGTGTGTGTGTGTGTGTGTGTGTGTGTGTGTGTGTGTGTGTGTGTGTGTGTGTGTGTGTGTGTGTGTGTGTGTGTGTGTGTGTGTGTGTGTGTGTGTGTGTGTGTGTGTGTGTGTGTGTGTGTGTGTGTGTGTGTGTGTGTGTGTGTGTGTGTGTGTGTGTGTGTTAGTGTCTGTGTGTGTATGTGTGAGTGTCTGTGTGTGTGTTGTGTGTGTGTGCGTGTGTGTATGTGTGCGTGTGTGTGTGCTACATCCTTAGATGATTTGAGTAAACAAATCAGGAATTATTCAACCTTCTTCTCGGTTATTCAAAGGGTAATTATAGGTAATTAACGGTAACTAAGGGCTAATTAAGGATAATTATGCATAGGACGAGGGTGGATATCGGATGTACCATCGTGTGTGTATGTAAGGGTCATCTGACTCCGTGCGTTATTGTGTGCGTGTGTAAGGATCAACTATCTTTGTGTATCATTGAATGCTTGCGCGTGAATGAAAAAACGAACAAAACATGATAGTATACGAGTGCACACGTGGTAGTTATGGGTAATTAGGAGTAACTAAGGGGTAATTAGGGGTGTTTAAGGGGTAATTATAGGTAACTAAGGGGTATGAAGGGTTAATTAAGGGGTACTTAACGGGTAATAAAGGGTATTTAGGGTAAGGGATAATTAAGGGTAATTGTGGTTAATAAGGGGTAAGTTGGGGGTAATTAAGGGTATATATGGTTATCTAAGGGTAAGTAAGAGGCAATTAAGGGTATATAAGTGTAACTAAGGGGTAATTGTGGGTAATTAGGGGTAATTGGGGTTAATTAAGGGGTAATGGAGGGTAATTATTATGTAATTAGGGGTAATCAAGGGCTAATTGTGGGTATTTAGGAGTAACTAATGGGGAATTGTGGGTAATGAAGGGATAACTGTGGGTAATGACGGGTAATTAGGAGTAACTAAGATATTTTAATGGTATGACATTAACCAATCAGCGACGAGTAGCTAGACATTTCTGGTATGGTCTCGCTTTTTTCTAGAAGTTTATGTGTGAAAAATGTAGGTGGAGCCACACGCTAGAGGCGCACTGTCGTTGTGGTAAAAGTGACCAATCAGCGACGAGTATTTGCAAAATCCTTGGATGTGATTAAAATGGCGGGTGATTTTATTAAATTTTGACTTCAAAGATGGTGGCTGCGTCTGCTTCTGGTGTAGTCATCTGTGTGTAGTCATGTGACCGGAGGTAGTGCCTCCTGATGGTACGAGTGGTATCGTATATGTGCGTGAGAGGTAACGAAGGGTATATAGGGGTAATCAATGGGTAAGTATAGGTAATTAAAAGTAAATACGCATAGGACGAAGGCGTATTACATCATCGTGCAGCGCACCCTATGGGGGCATATACCGTATGGGTGCATGTGCCGTCGAGTGTCCCGGACCGACTAATCGGCCGAGTCGATATGGGTGCATGTCTCGTATGGGTGCATGTACCGTTTAGTTTAAGAGGTAATTAGGGGTAATTAAGAGCTAAGTAAATTGTAATTGTGGGTATGTAAGAGTAATTAATGGGTAATTAGGGGTAATTAAGGAGTAATTGTGGTGAATGAAGGATAATTGGGGGTAACTAAGATATTTTAATGGCATGAAATTGATAATAATCAGCGACGAGTATTTAGGTGTACCGCAAGGGGCCGTACTCGGGCCATTGCTATTCAATGCGTACATCACATAACTTGGCGACGTCATCAAGACATTCGGCTTGGATTATCACCTATTTGCCGACAACACGCAACTTTATGTTTCGTTTTGTCCTGGTGGAGATGGCCAACTGAACTCAGGGGATCATTTGTGCTGTAGACTAGAATAAATTGGTGAATGGTCTCGGACCAATTTACTGAAGATAAATTATCAGAAGACGGTTGTCATGGTGTTTGGTACTAAATAGAAGTTGCCACTGCTAAAGGATATTCGTGAGACTATCGGTGACTCGACTATGACTTCGTTACGAAGCTCGCAACCTTGGCGTTGTATTTGATCCATCACTCAATGTGACTAACCACATAAGTGCAATTTGCCGAACAGCGTATATGCACCTTCACAACATTAGTTGTATCAGGCGATACCTCACAATAGATGCGACCAAATCACGTGTGCATGCTTTCGTGATACATTTATTGAACTGCGGGAACGCGCTACTGGCTGGGCTACCACGTGACCACATTTAAAACTCCAGCGAATCCAAAACATGGCAGCCTGAATCACCACGTTAACACCTTGCCGTGACCACGTAACTCCGGTTCTAAAAGAATTACACTGGCTGCCAGTCAAATGCCGAATCGAGTTTAAAATACTCTTTTATGTGTTCAGATACTGAACGGGACGGCGCCGCTGTATCTTGCCAACCTGTTAACCAGGCACTGTCCCGGACGCACACAGCTCAGCTTCGGAGACCTGTCCTTTTGTGTGATTGGCCCTCGTCTATGGAATGCAATGCCCATTGCTATCAAGCGCAGCAGAAGTCTATCGGCGTTCAGAAAGACACTAAAGACGCACATGTTCAAAGCTCAATACTGGTGACATTTTTTACATTTAATTTAAACATCTTTAAATTTGTATACATATATCTGTATATTATTTTGAGAGCATTTATCAGTATTTATTTATGCATTAATATTTATTCATTTGTGTATCAGTAGTTAGTTATGTGTGTGCGTGCGTGTGTGTGGGTATGTGTGTATAGATATGCATACATGAAAATAGAGTACTAATCAGTGTAATTTAGAAATTATATAATTTTATTTATAGTCTTTCATTAATAGTTTTAATATAACTAACTTATTTTGTTCTACATTTTATCTAAAGTTAAACTTTTGCAATTTTTAATAATATACATTGAATCGTTTGATTGAAGTTTTATTGTACAGCGCTTTGAGCATAGTATGGATATTGCGCTCTATAAATATTACATTTTATTATTATTATTATTATTGCTAGCATATAGCACAGATTAAAAACATAATCATAGTTACAACTGCTATTTGTTTGAGGTTCATAAGGTATATTGTGCCGTTCAAAAAAATTACTTGCAGAACTATTTAGAAGTCGATTATAATAAAATTATTCATTACAAATTAATTTATTATTGCTACTATATGGTTTACATCAGTATGATTTATGTACAAATATGTAGCTTATGAAAAAGCCGTTTCAATGCTCAAAAACAATACCCGCAGCGATCATTGGCTACGTATAATTATTGTCAAACATCGTAATATTCCTCTTCGAGGATTTAGGAGGAATGTATTATTATTAATGTAGACATGTAACCAAAACTAATAATACAATCAAATTATGTTTGATGTT
This sequence comes from Escarpia spicata, assembly GCA_963995525.1. Taxonomy (NCBI): domain Eukaryota; kingdom Metazoa; phylum Annelida; class Polychaeta; order Sabellida; family Siboglinidae; genus Escarpia; species Escarpia spicata. Next base: position 69,857,741 of record OZ023206.1, on the reverse strand, counting down.
GACCTCTTTTGGGTGTAAATTGACTGGAATAAATGGCAACTAAACATGTTGTTGGAGGTGCTCCCTGTTGGACTAATCCCTTTTTAACGACGTAATATACAACCCATTCTATAATATGCATCTTTATTGAGTGAAGCAGGCAATGGGCATACACAACCAAAACTATTTAAGAACAACATAGTTTTTCGTAAGACCCAGTCTATTTCCTCGGTAAAAATCCCACTGAAACGACGTATCGTCTTGCATTGACTGAGTCATACTAATTGTATTGTCATCAATGATTCTTTCGCACTCCTCTGTCGAGTTCGCACAACGGTTGATATCGCCAAGGCACGCAAACAGTGATAGTAACAACAACACCACTTGAAAACAGCAACGAAGACGCTGAACGTGCGAGGCTAATCATGTGCGCAGATCCGCTTTCTTTTTACGGGCATATTTCTTTGGAATCGCATTTGAAAACTTTGTTGAATCTGTACGTGTGTTCCCAATTGGCATACCCCATGTCGTTTTCATTGCCACGAGATATTTTTTTCACCGTGACGTAATCGCAATTCCACGTGTCAGTAGAATAACAAAAAGGAAGACGAGGCGTATCTGAGCCAAAACTTCTCAATTTGACGCACGGGGGATGTAAGAAACACGTGTCAGTAAACGTGAACGTGTCGACTCTACAAAGGAAAGCTTACGTTAGTTAGTAAATGACAACACCAGGGGACCGTTTCACTAATACTCTTAAGTTAAAAGCTCTTAAGGCCTATTTTGTTCCATAAAATCGATTTCGCTCCTTACCTATGATCTTATTGAAACGGTCTCCAGAAATATGTTACCAACATTACATTAAGTATATCAAAGCAATTCATAAGTACATAACACAAATATAATATCAATGTTGTGAAACATGTAAAATACACGAACTGCCAAAAAAATTGTAAAATATAAATAGGTAACACAATATTTTTACAGTTAATTAAGAGATCAATAAGAGTCACAATTTTACAACATTTTACAAATATTCAGTAAAATAATTATATGTTACGATTTAACATTGTTGACAATGTTAAACAATATAGCAGTGTGTAGTAATATTTAAACAACGTTTAAATATTTAAAATGTGTGTGTATGAGTGAGTGAGTGAATGAGTAAGTGAGTGTGTGAGTGTTTGTGTGTATGGGATAGAGTATGTATGTGAGTGTGTGTGTGTGTGTCCGTGCGTGAATGAGTGAGTGAGTGTGTGTGTATGTGTGTGTGTGCGCGCGCGTGTGTATATGTGTGTATGGTGCTCGCTCGTGTGACACTAGTCCAATACGTGAAGTAACAATTCGACCACAGTGTCGGCGCACGAATGTTGGCGTATCTCCTGTTAGGGGATCTAATGTGATCATTCGTTGGTTATGTTATTGTCTTATGCTTTCTCCATCGGCTGCCTTTGCTGCTTCAGCATTGCCGGTTGTTTGTCGGACAGTCGCGCGTCATCTGCCGCTATCGTGAACCGTCTCCTCCCAAGTTGTTTTATTGCCACAAACAGCGTCAGTATGTCTCTTGATACAGTCAGTTTATTGTAAACATGGTCTTCCCACATTCCAATTATCCTGCCGTAGCTCTCCGTATAACACAGCTTTCGGCAGTCGCCCGTTGTCCTTACGTACCACTTTGGTGTTCCAGGCGAGTTGTCGTTTTAAAAGCATGGCCTCAATTCTCGGCATGCCAGCATGTTGCAGGACTTCACTGTTGGTCACTCGATCCGCCCATCTAACCGTAATGACCATTCGCAGATGGAGCAAGTGGCCCTGTAACAGTCTCTGGATATGATAAAAAAACGTGTACGTCTCGGAACTGTACAGGAGACATAACCGGACGACAGCGCGGTAGACCTTGCATTTCGTCATGTGCTTGATGTTGTTATAGCGATAACATGGAAATACCACAAACAACACCCAGACTATCGTAGCGTCGATCTGACTATAATACAGCATTATGGCGGAGACGCGTTTCACTCAGAACGAGGCTGATGTCAGCTGATCAAGTACATTAAAAGACAAACTGTTAAAGTAACAGAACACAGCATATTTCGCCCCTCTGTAAAGATTACTGTTCCGAAATCGAACAATAGAGTGGCGCACACAAACCGTTCAAATGACCAATGCAGCCACTGGTGTTTAAAGTCACATGCTAACTTAACAGCTGACTTGTGTCACAACGAACGTTCACTAGGTAGTCTTGAAGGTACCGCGGTGGACGTCTGTTTTGCCTGGGCCGTTGGTACTGCGGGTAACCGAGTTGATGAGCAGGCAGACCCCCGATGTCAAGGTCATCAAGGTGGGCGTCCGACGATAGCTGTTGATTTCTTGGTTGTCTCGATCGAACACAACGCCGTGAGTTCCAGCTCGACCCGTCTTCAAGCACGAACGTATTGGGACCAGCTTTAGCGGGGATACGCTTCGGGTTTGACAATGACTATGCCAGCTTGTGTTTCCGGATAGGTTGTTTCGTCTTGATCCAATCTCCAGGTTTCATCACCGAATTTCGCGAACGACGTCGTTTGTCGGTGTACACTTTGATTCGTTCCAGCTTCTTTGCGATAGATTCAGCTAACACTGAAATGCTCGGTGGAGATGCTAGAGGTGGTTTCGGGTTTTCCAGAGGATACCATGGTTTACGACCTAGCTTCAACTCTGCTGGTATACTACGCTGTGTCAAAGAGTGTGGTGTCGATCGGTACATTTGCAGGACTGTTCGTACTGCATCTGCGAACGTTTTCCCCTCCACAAATAGAGCTGCGAAACTCTTTGATGACGCGAAATATTCTCTTCACACCTTCGTTGCACTGTGGGATGCACAGCGCACTGCTACGATGCTCGATACCATGTTTCGCCTGACATTTTTCAAACTCATATGACACGACCTATGGTCCGTTGTCGCTTTGGAGAAATTCCGGGATTACCCTACGAGCGAACAGGTCCTTCAGGATCTGTATGATGGCGGAAGACGTCACCGTACTGATTGCGGCTATTTCCGGCCATTTAGAATGTTGGTCCTGTATGACAACCAGAAATCGTTGGCTGTGAGGTGCGGCATACACCTAGCCAAATATGTTGACTGGTATTCGTTGCCATGGTTTTTCCGACCATTGTATGGGCTGAATCGGTGGTTGTATGTGTTTGGTTGATTGTGTACACATCGCGCATGACTCACACTCTCTGATGAGATATTCGATGTGTCGATCGTTGGCGGGCCACCATACCGATTCGCGACAGCGTTGCTTAGTTCGCACGATCCCGGGATGACCTTCGTGGGCCATTTTCAGCACTTTGTCCTGTGGTAAGGATTACAGCACGTGTGCCGCGTGACACAGATACATCGTTTAACACAAAAAGCTCGTCTTTGAGTCGGAAGTAGGCATCCATGTCAGGAGGTGGGTGTCTGGGCCAACCAGTATGTACGAAGTGACGGACCTGCGTCAAAATGGCATCCTCGGAAGAAGCGTTTTTCAACTCGGCTGTAGTAAACGAGGTTGTCCAACTAAATTTTCAAGACACAGTCATCTGTCGTCGATTGACACTGTACTTCTTTGATTAGCCTGCTGAGCATATCTGCTACCTGGTTCTTGGAACCAGCAGTGTTCTGAATGGCAAAGTATTACTGGTGCAGGCGATCAGACAATCGATAGATTCGCAATGGCCTGCGGCCCGAACCGGAAATCCCTAATAGCGTTGTGAGTGCCTGGTGAGTCGTCTTCAGCGTGAATTTTCTACAGAAAAGAAACACATGCCAGTGTTCGCACGCGAAGATACACGCCAGTGCTTCACGATCTCCAGTGGACTATTTCCGTTCTGTTGCTGAATGCGTCTTGGATGCATACGTGACTGGCCTCTCTTTGCCATTGGACAATTGCCGCAATACCGCATCACGGGCGATTCCTGAACCATCCGTCGTCACGATCATTGGAGCATCTGGATCGAAACATGCGAGAATTGGAGCAGACGCGATTTTATATTTCAAGTCGCGGAATGTTTGGTCTTGCTCGGCTGTCCATTCCGACTGAGCGTCTTTGCGTAGTTGTCTTCTAAGTGGCCCAGCAGTTGTGTGGGACAAATTTCAGGTACAAATTCGACGTGCCCAGAAACGAAGCAACTTCATTTGCATTGGTTGGTTCTGGTAGATTCTCAAATGCTTTCAAGTTGGAGTGTAGTGATAGGACACCCTTGGAGGACACATGGTATCACAGAAAGTTGATTTCCGTCCTGGTAAACTGACACTTCTCGCGATTAAGTGTGATGTGATACTCAGTCAGCCTGTTAAGCACTAGCTGCAGTCGTGCGTCATGCTGTTCCTGTGTGTGTCCATGGATGACAGTGTCGTCCAGTAGGTTGATGCTGCCATGTAGCCCCTTCAGTATAGAAGATACAATCTTCTGGAAGGCACTAGGCGCTGAACTAGGTCCACACGGCATCTTACAGTACTGGAAAACTCCCCCATGTGCCATGAATGCTGTCAAGTACTTTCTTTCTTCAGGCATGGGGACCGGCAGATAGTTTCGTCTCATATTCAGCTTGGTGAAGACTGTTGAATGGTGAAACTCGGCAGATAGTTCCTCCATTACTAGCAGTGGACACTTGTCCGGAATGATGGCTTTGTTCACAGCTTCCAGGTCAACACATAATCTTATTTCACCCGATTTCCGACATGCGACAACAAGATTTGAAATCCAGGGTGATGAATTGATTGGTTCGATCATGCCATCGTCTTGTAGACGTTTAAATTCATGCGACACTTCGTTACGCACTGAGAGTGGAAGACGACGTAAACCTTGTGACACAGGTTTAACTTCTGGGTTGACTCTGGGGCGGTGTACAAACTTTGCAATTTTCCCAAACCCGTTGAACAGTGTGGAAAAGGCAGCAACAATGTCAACTGACTGAATGGCAGTGCCATTTCCATTGACTGTGATTCCGAGACGATTGAACAAATTTACTCTCATTAGGCTTGGTCCGGTCTGTGTGACACAGAATGGGAATCTCGTCACAGTTTCTGACTGGTGTATGATTGGCAGGTGGACAATCCCATTCAATGGAATTTCCGTACCGTCATATGTCGATAATATTTTGTCAGGTTTGCACATGGGATAAGCATGGAAATGTTTCCTGTACACCGAGTCGTTGAGGATTGACACCTTTGCCCCTATGTCCATTTAATAGTGTCAATGGTGTCTGCCAACAACAGATCACACGTCTTAAACGTCGTTCTATGCTCCACTCACTGAGTTAACAGTAAAGATCATTGTATGTGGTTTTGTCCGACTGGTGAATTTGCCAGACTCTACTCCAACTTGCAGACCGCACACATTTCTGAAAATGGTTTATTTTGGAGCACAACCGACATTTATATCCTATGGTAGGGCATATTGGACTTACTGTGGCACGAACGTTATAATCACAGTTGCCACATGCTTTACGCACATGCGCGTGGTTCCTTTTGCCTTTATTTTGTTTCTTCCAGATTGTTTGTACCTTAGAAAGTTGTCTTGGTGTCTCCAACTTGAACTTATCTGATGTAGGTTCACCCTGTCTCTGAATGCGTGTGCTTTCGGTTACAGCAACTACGATACGAGACGCCACTGTTAGGGCTTTGGATAATGTGAGTGTCCGGTTCCATTATAAATGTTTCCCTAATTCGCGGATTGATGGTTTTCTCTACTAACTGATCACGAGTTCTTCTGTGAGATCCCCAAAACTACAGTTCACTACCAGTTCACGCAGTGCCGTTATGTACGCTTGCACGTTTTCGCCCGAACGATGAGCACGTTGGCGAAACACATGTCGCTTCATCGTGACACTCCTCTTCGGGCCGAAATGATTCCGATGAGGCCAATGAGACAAACACTCACTGTCCCTCTGTTCCGAGGCAGTGGATTAGTGTGGCTCGACGCCGGGCTTCGGCTACATTCGCATCGTCAAGGCCGCTGGCCAGAAGATATGTCTGGAAATTCACGTACCATCAATTCCATGGCACCGTGGACTCGCCTGGTGAAGCGAAAAACGATTGTGAGGGCGGTAAACGTGTTTCTGCCATCCTCGTCGCCAAATTATGTTTGTCGATAACATGGAAATATCACAAACAACACCAGGCTATCGTAACGTCGAAGTGACTGCAATACAGCATCACGGCGGAGCCACGTTTCACTCAGAACGAGGCTGACGTCAGCTGATCAAGTACATTAAAGGTACACTGTTAAAGTAACAGAACACAGCAGATGTTATTTCCACTTCATAATCGTTCACGAGTCATCCAAAAGCTGCGTAGACGATTGCATCCGAACCGATAGTTGTTTGTCAAGATTCTAGTCGTGGGCAATATTGCTGCCAAGGTACTTGAAAGTAGTAACTGCGTTACGTAGTACACCATTTATCAGGATCACAGGGTCATCGTACGTGTTGCCAGAATATTGATGGGTAGTCCAAAAGCTGAATAAGTGGCAGCAGACTAGTGTATCAGTTGTGTGTAGATCAGCTGGAGAGTGGGCCCCGAGTCCACTGTCGTCGGCAGACATGATGTCTCAAATGCACAGACGTCGTACTTGGTCGATTCTCAAAGAAGCGCAACACTTTGGTGTTTTTTATTCAATATGAAACCATTTGGAAACAGTCTGACCGATAAACGTCATTATAGTATTATTGATGCAAAGAACCGTCCGCTAACACATTTTGCAAACAAAATATCCTGTAACAAAAAGTTCAGTTTTTTATGAATTATTTTCTGATTTAATATAATAGAATAACCATACAACATGCAATTTTTAAATTAACAATATATAACGAAAATGTAGTAATCAGTAATCTATTTTCACAGACACATGTATACTCAAAGATGGTAAACATAAGTTTTCGTTGTCAGAAAAGGAATTATTTAATTCAATTTAATTTTTAATTACGCTAGGGTAGACATTAAAACAAAAAGTCAGAAAAGTAAAACTGCATAACCATACGGATGACGTTTAAACCATGATAACTGTCACATGTACGGTAATTTATATTCGTGATTGACAAGAATACACTATACTCTTAATACATGTTGTATGGTTACATATTCGTATAGTTATTGTTTGACATTCTCAAATGGGTCTTTGCATGCCATTTTTATTTTGATTCTGAAAAGAGTGGTCTCAAATTGTTGGAGGGCAAAGCAGAAGGCAAGAGACACAGGTTTCAGTAAAAGTACGAACAAAAGTAAGTTTCACTGAAATTAATGTTTTTTTGTTTGATTAATCAAATATCTAAACAAACAGACAAACAAACGTAACATATATATCGATTAATCAGTATCGTCTGACATACTACAATGGTCGATTTTGATTATAAGTTTATTTACGGTGTATTCATATATTCCTATTTACCTTCTTGTGTTTTTATGTTTAAGAAATATGCAAAGAGAGTAATTTATTTGACGTGCAGTGAACTTGTCATCGCCGCGTCCGCAAAGCCAAAAATGCGCGAGATTTCCGGAAAAGACAATCAACTTTAAAGCAGTAGGAACATTCTGGCATCACACAAGAGATCAGGGCCCGTCAAACACGTCGGTCAGGAAGTCTGTTTGAGAGATCTCGCTCAGCCCTTGCCGTAGGAAACGAGCATCCACATCGAAACCAACGACCACAGACAAGTACATCCCGTTATGATTGATCTGCTCTGTTACGAAACCCTATCATTATTTTAATTATTTTTTGAAGTTGTGTATGTAATATTTAGGTTACATGATGATAGCTTCAATATAACAACTGGGACAAAAATGTGTGTTTGTGTGTATGTGTATGCGCGCATGCGTGCGTGTGTGCGTGCGTGTGTATGTGTGTTATTTGTAATGGTGTTGAGAGTGCTGATTGTATTCTTTGCGGTGTTGGTGTTATATAAATATGTACTTTTATACTAAACATTTTCATATGTATCTTTTGCATTTCTTACTTATGTATACTATTATGCTTACAGGTTGACAGTGGCTGTACCAGGTACCATCCGACAGTTAAAGAGAAAACTTAAGCGCATGGACAATGAATGTGCCCAACTGAAGGAAGAGTATGCCAGTCCAGCAGTGTCAACTCTTCAGCTAAATGCATCAACACTTGCCAAGGATGGTCACTCCATTTTGGAGGATGAAGGGGTGACACCGCGACGTGGTCTTGTGAGGAGATTCCTCCCACACATTGCAACTATGAAGTGTATCCGAGACACTACGCCAGCTGTCAAGCGACAAATCTTCAAGAGGTCTAGGCCCCGTGGTCTAACAAGAGTGGCTAGGCAGATATCTGCCAAAGTCAACATGCATCGCAACCGCATATTCTCAAGAAAAGCCACGAATGATGTTACTGCACAGAAGCTGGCCGCCCGAAGAATGGCAGTCAAACTGGCGGACTTCTTTCGCCGGTGAAACAATATATATGAATTATCCAACAAGAAAGACAACACTCGTGGTCAGACACGCTTCGGGCTGAATGACATTCTCTGCAACCTCTACAAAAAGTTCCGTCTAGAGAATCTTGACTCAATCATTTCCAAGCCATGTTTCTACAAGAGGAAAGCAAAGAACGTGAAGACCAGTGAATGGACCCAACGTCGGCAGTGCCTTTGCCAAAAGCAAGCCAACATGGCACTGGGGATGAAGGCATTCAAAACACTACCAACTTCGTGTGACGCTGTTCTTGCAATGGAGGAAGAAGTCATTAATAAAAAACTACAGAGCATAATTGTTGGGAAAGTCAAGTTCCGCAGATGGCAGCGCACAGAATTTCCTACGGCCATAAAAAGTCCATATCATACCAAGCTTACGGGAACACTCATTCCGTGTAACCACATAGTATGAGGAAATACGGAAGTTGAGGAAAGAAATCCCCTACTTACTCAATGAATTATTAAAATGGATTATGCAGAAAATTATAACTGCATGTATAAAAATTTAATTGGGGCTGTCTACTATGACAGGAACCAGGTTTCTCTTTACCCCATGGTCACTCACTACAGGGACGAGGATTTGATCATCACGTACCCAAATGTTGTTGACGTGACTGAGGAGAGGTACCATATGATTGGAACAACAACTGCTTTCATCCAGGCCCTACAACCAAAGCTGCAACACCTGTTGCCCAACCTCCAGACGGTCCACTATCTGACTGACTTACCGTCGTCACAGTATCGAAACAAATCAGTAGTTGCCCTGCTGTCACATCACGAACAGATGTTTGGAACATTTACAATGGCAATGGCTGGAGGTTGGCCACGGGAAAGGCCCGTGTGACGGGGTGGGAGGGGCAGTCAAAAAACTTAAACTGCCGTAGGGAGAGGGGCAATCACATCAGATGCAATTGCATTCTACCGCCATTTCGCAGCAACAGAATACAACATGGATTTCATTCGCATAACATCTGACGATGTCTTGGCAAGGCAGAAACTGCTCAATGCCTGGAGCATCACACCCTTACCTGGTATAATGGCAGCCCATGCAATGATGGAATATGCGTGAGTTCCAAATGCGAGAAACGTCGTGTTTGGAGAGTGCTGTTTCTACAATGCCACATTTACACCCACATGCCCTGGATGGAAGCAAACGAATGTGTTCGTTGTTTCTGACACTGCAATCAGTGAAGAAACCGTGAATACTGGAACAGACACAGAAGTCACCACGGTTGCTGTCGATGATAATATCCTGGCTACTGAAACACGTACAGATGTCCTCCCAGCTACAGTGTCGGAATTCCACCAGCTGGAGCAGATGTCGACACCCAAAGTGATAGCCGATGACAAGGACAACCGCCCGAAACCAGGCGACTTCCTCTGCGTCATTTATCAGAAGAAATGGTATGTGTCCAAGGCACTATGGGCAGCAGAAGAGGAGGAGGGAGATGTCCTTGTCTGCAACATGACTCCAGCCAAGGGCAAATTCCGTTGGGGAAGGACAGACGAACTGCTTGTTTGCCCAGAAGACTATGTAGCGTATCTATATCCATTCCACTTGGGCCCACGTTGTTGGTCTTAATCCCGACAAATAGGACATGCGCAACTGATGCGTTCAAGAAAGTCAAATGCTAAGCATCTTTCGGCATCCTTCTGTGCAGAAGTCAATTGATTTTCACTTCTTCCTGGTGCTATAGTACAAGTCAGCCATGGTTTAGTTAAACGTTGCTGGTTTTGAACTGTTGTTGTTGAAATAAAATAATTAAGTACCTTAAGTATGCTTGCGTCATAGCCACACGCGTTTTACGACATACTATAACCATACAACATAACGTGGTTTTGTGCATTCGTGGTATAGTCTTGACGATTTTAAAGTTACGTTTTCCATGCAAGTGTTATATTGTGGTGTGTTATGTGTTAAGCAGGTGATATTTTAGTTTACATCTGACTTTTCGACATTACAGCATCTCCGACAAGCGCGTACAGTTTTCTAAGGATTTGACGCTGTATGAAGAAGAAATAAAACATGCGCTTAAATGTTAATATGATGTTTGTTGCGTTAATATCGATCACGTTGAATAGTTCTGATGCTGAGAAATGTCCCTTACAATTACATTTATGGTCATTCTCAATGATACAGATTTGTTAGTAAAGTGCTGTTGAGAAGCCGTACATTCCCGCTAAGGCATCAATGCAATATATTATAAACAGTGTAAACGTTATCTTTGTTTGAGCATTTGTTGTCACTTGTTATGGATTTGGTAAAAGAATTAACAAAATAACTCACTAACCAAATGAAACACACGTATATATATATATATATTATATAATATATATATATATATATACATATATATATATATTTAAAACAAGGGTAAGACCCAAAAGGTACTTTGAGTAATATGTTGATCATACGTGCTAGCAACCAAAACAGTCAACTTTTTTAGATTAAGGGACACTGGAACGTATATAACACAAAATCATGGTTATTTGGGGATTATCTCTTCCGACTTTGATCAACTGCTTTGGCCACAAATATAAGAGTTAACGTGGCAAATTCCTTGGTGGGATTCCCCGACATGTCGATTTTATGGTAGCAAAAGCTGGGAACAATCCAGGCAAATATGTGATTTTGCAGCACTTCTGTGAGAATCGACCACCTTACGTCTCTGCCTTGAGGCGATTCAGGCTAACAAAATCCGTCGGAGCGCGTCGCCAAGAAGAGAGTAAATAGTCTTAGTGCTATGGCACAGCCTTGTTTAACACCAGAGGCAACAGGAAATGATGCATCTGTTAGATATAGTTTTATATAAGAAAAGACCTCTCAAAGCACCCGAAGTTTTTGTAAAAGCACGGTATAGGAATGCATTTTAAAACGCGATATATCAGTATCCACTTAATCAATTTTAATTAATGTTTTACTCTGTTCTAATTTATGTTCATAATATATATATATATATATACATAAATATATATATATATATACTCCTGACAGCAGCATAGGTCGACCTAATATGCATAAGGGACCACCTTCACCTATATATATATATATATATATATATATATAGATAACGTTATGGATATAGTTATATGAATATACATATATTTATATATATATATATATATATATTAAATTATGGATATAGTTATATATGTACATATACAGCTTGTATATATATATATACACACACACACACACACACACGTATATATATATATATATTAGAGTGGCCAAATTTTACATGGTGAGAGAAAAAAACATGCATATGGGCTAAAAAGGTGAGGTTGGCTGAACAAAATTTAAGAAAAATCCATTTAGAGGAAAAGACCTCTCAAAGCACGCGAAGTTTTTGTAAAAGCACGGTATAGGAATAAATTTAAAAAAAGGCGATATATCAGTGTCTACTTAATCAAATTTAATTAATGTTTTACTGTGTTCTAATTTATGTTCATAATAATTATGTCATGACAATAGAACAATCAATCAGGTTATAAGTGTAAATCACCTACAATTGTGAAAAATGTAAGATTTTGTTCATTTTAGACAACACAGTAATCCATCATAATTGACTACATTATATAGATAATTAACATTCATTGTAAACCTCGTAATATTTTGTTATATTGCACTTAGGCCATTTGGTATTGTGTAGCAAGTTACACACCACAATTTACGCAGGCAGATTTTGTGTAAGTAAGCTCTGTTTAACGTCGCGTAAGCAGTAACTGTTATCGTTCATTGCACTGGTGCTGCTGTAGCCATGTCGGATGCGCCGCTTCGTACTAGATATGCAACAAACGTATGGTTACTTGGGCAACCGCTTCCTTGTATCGAGAACCTGAACCAACTGCCTACAAGTGGCGAAGCTCTGCAGCGAGTTTTCTGCGGCTTGAAAGTGAAGAAGCTGACGCTGCCAGCTGCAACAATGCTGCAGGTGAAGTGCTGCGGGTTTGGCATCTGGCTAACATTCCAACGACGCAGAAACCAAATGCTGTCGAGAAGCTGAAGAAACTCTATCAGCAGCATGTAAACACATGCAAGCAAAGGCGCAGTAAGAGGCAAGCTGACCTGGAAACTGAATGTGGTAGTCGATTGCTGGAACTGTTTGATGTGGCATATGCAGAGTGTGAGCGGCTGATCCGCATATTGCTCGTGATGTGAAGTTTCTGCAAGATCAACGAAGTGAGAGGAAGAAGTGATTGCTGGGGAGGACAAGCCTTTCAAAATGAAAGAGCAGAAACGACAAAAGCGAGAGTCTGCCTCCAAAGCGACTGATGAGACCGAGCCGACAACCGAGCCACTCACAGAGTCATCACCGGATGAACAATCGGATTGTTATGGCACACTGGGGGTTGACGTGGCTATGTCTATCAGCAAATATCACCTCAAATGTCTAGATGTATTTGGATCATTGCAGTCTTTTGAGCTGGCCGAACCAGTTCCCAAAACCAAGAAGGTAGCACGGCGCTGTCTTGTTGATGACCCGCTGTTTGTTGCTAGCTTGGACAGAACACAAACAAACATCACGTCAAGCGAAGCACAGTGTGACACCTGCATTTATGCTGGCGTTGATGTGTCAAAACTCACTCTGTGTAGAACACCACTCGACACAGCACGTAGAGGTGGCCGCGTCGCCATCGCACAGGCCATTAGAGAGAATTTCCACCCGGATGTACATCTCGTCGCACATTTCGATGGAAAACTATTACCTAACAGGCAAGGTGAAAAATCAGATCACATGCCCATCGTAGTGTCGGAGTAAGCGGTCGAAAAGTTGCTCGGCATTGCACGAATTTCATCTGGCACCAGAGCGAAGATGGGCAACGCTGTCGCCCAGTTTCTGCGGGATTGGGAGGGCGTTGGTGAGCACGTGGCAGGACTATGCTTTGACACAACATCAAGCAACACCAGTACCCACACAGGTGCCATCACTGTAATTAAAGAGGCATTTCAAAAACATCCTTTTTCTCGCATGCCGACACCATATACTGAAGATCATTGCTGCTGCAGTTTTCGATCTATTCTTTGTGTCGAAGGGTCCAACTATCCCGCTCTTCAGTCGGTTCAAGGAGAACTGGCCAATCCTTGATCAAAGAAAGTACAACTCTCTGGACAGTGAGACAACTAAGCCATCTGGGTGTGCCTTGAATACACACGAGAAGCAATGGCTGGAGAGGCATAAAGTTATAGCAAGCGAGTTCCTAACAGAACAACTTCGCAATAAGCACCCACGACAGGACTACCTCGAGTTCATCCAGCTGGCTAGCATCTTGTTGGATGGTGCACGTGACTCGAAACACCAGTTCAGCCCACCAGGCGCCTACCACCATGCTCGCTGGATGGCGAAAGGTTTACTGCCTGAAGATATTCACCTTCCGTGAGCAGTTCGAGCTTACTACCCACGAACTACAGGCTCTACAGCGCATCTGCCTGTTCACGATCACCATCTACATCAGAGCATGGGTACAAGCAGCCAGCAGCAGATGTGCGCCTATCAACGACCTCTGCCTCCTTCGTGACCTGGAGAACTTTGATGAAGTGGATGGTTTGATTGCAGAAACAGCAGCATTGAAGATGAGGGGTCATCTCTGGTATCTTAGTGAAGACCTAATCTCTCTGGCGCTCTTCTCTGACCGTGTCTCTGCAGACGAGAAGACGGCAGTTGTAGCCGCCTTTGGGAGACCTGCAAAGAAGAATGACCTGCGGCGGGTGGAGGCGAAGAAGATATTTCAATGAAGTGCACCTCGCCAATTGTGCAATGGAACGTTCGCTCAACTTCTTTACTGCCCTCAACATTGAATGCAGCTTTCTCAACAGCAAGCCTGAGACGTGGCCCAGCCGCCAAGACTATCTTAACGCAGTGAAGATTGTCTCTGCTCTGCTCTGTTGTAAACGACTGTGCAGAGAGAGAGCCGTCAAACTTGGCAACGGATTTCAACCTGGCTCTCACTGACGACGAAGAGCAGCGCCAACTCATCTTCCAAGTCATAGAGTCGCATCGTGGGCTGATGCTTCAGGCTACAAAGACGATGATGATGGATCTTTGATAAGGCAAAACAGCTGTTCTGCTATGCACTTTTCATCTGTGGGATTGTGTGTATGTTTACCCGGAAATTTCAAATGTTCATCCTGGAGTGCAATAAATCTGTTTCACTAAAATGGTATGTACTGAGCTAATGTTTAGTAGGGGTGATACTTGTATGATTCAAAGGTCACAGTGATAATTTTAGTAAAATAGGTTCAGTAGATTTAGAGATATTGTTTTCTTAAATTTATCCCTAAATTGCGATTTTACAAAAACTTTGGGTGCTTTGAGAGGTTTTTTCCTCAAATTTTAACACAGTTGTTTTCTCACCCAACCTCACCTTTTTAGCCCATATGCATGGTTGTTTTCAACATTTGTTTTGTTTTGGCCACCCTAATATACATATATATATATATATAATTATATTATATTATGAAGAGTTTCAGGGCATTAGCATTATGAAATATTTACTGGTCTCGCTCCAGATCATCACGACCACTCTCATCAAGCTTTAGCCATCCGGTTTCCGTTATGCCGCTCCGCATCTTTAACTTTATTAAGTCGTTTGTTCCGGCGTAGTTCACGGCTGACGTTTTTACCTTCACTTGGTATTCACATTCTACAACAGATTCAAGCAAACTGTCTTTACACATCTACAATGTTACACAGTCCTTGGAGCAATAAACCAACGGCATCAGTTCAAATATCTCCATAATTCTATGTCTGGCGGAGATAGATTGTAGAAATTGGTGGTGCAGAAAAGTTCATAAACAAGTGGAATTACTGATTGATAAGTATTATTCTTGCCTTAGTAATATTCATAAAGTAGTAGTAACCATATGTCGAGTAGCAGTTGTGCTTAAAGTTAGTTAGTTAGATAACGTATTTTAGAACATGTTAGTCTAGTGAGTAATAATAGGGTAAGTTAGCTTATGATAGGATTGTAAACAAGATTTAACAAACCTCAATATTTGGTAGAATATATAGGTGATAAAGTAACAAATATAAAACTACTTACATAAGATAATATATGTGTTTAAGCCAGTACGTGCTAGACATTTTGATTAGGTGGCTTTGTTGTTAAAATTAAACATTTGCGATAACCGGCGAACTAAGTTTATGTAGCTAGTGTCCCACGTATTCGCTGGAGCGCGCTATAACCTAAATAAATAAGGCAGTCTAGCGTAAAGTAATTGATTGTATTTAAATTACACCACTACCGGTAACGTTAGCATTTCTGATAGGATAGATAGTTGGCTGTGACTATAACAAAAAACTGTACCCGAAATAAACAAGGCAATCTTACGTAAAGTGTAACATTTTTGCACAATAAACAATCTTCTTAAAAACTACATATACAGTGAATAGTGTAAACACAGTTGACAAAACTATTTTAAATAGCTAATTAGATTATTATTATTAAATAAATTCTGATATGGCAAGTCAAGGAGACACGTGGTGTGCGACGACTGCCACATTTGGAAGGATGTTGCCCTACCCGACTGTGGGAAGGAAGAGGGATTCACTTTTCAGTGCGTGGGGTGTTTGAAGGTGGAATGTCTGGAGAAGGAGGTAGCCAGGTTGGTAGATATTGTGAAGGGGATGCAGATGAGAATCAGCAAGGAGACAGGTGAATTGGAGTGAGACGACAGGGAGAGAGTTGGGAATACTGTGAGACTGAAGGAGCATAGTAGTGGCAAGAAGACCGAGGAAAAGAGACAGAGAGGAGGGAAAGTGATCGGAGGGGAAGAAATTGGAGGATCGACGTGAAATGTGACAGGCATGACGGTGACAGGGGAGAAAGTGATCGTAGAGAAAGAGGTAGGAGGGAAAAAGAGACGGGAGAGGAGAGAAGGAAATGCAATGGGAGGAAAGATGACGGGAAGAAAGGAAGTGAGAGTAAATGTGACAGAAGCGAAGTTGGGAGGGACGATGACAGAAGGAAAGGTGACAAGAGAAACAGCGTCAGGAAAGAATGGAATGGACGAGATTGTGACAGGAGAGCAGAAGACAGGAGAACAAGACTACAACCAGACATGCAAACCGGAGAAGGAGCTGCTCTGAAGCATTGATTGAGTGGGCATTGAGAAACGAGAGGGTGTTTAAGGGCGACTCTATTCTGAGAAATACAGATAAGACGCTAAGCGAAGGGGAGGACGTCGTTGTTTGTTTCCCGGTGGCTAGGATAGAACATGTGTCTGAAAGGTTAGAGAAGATATTCGGGCATGGCAAGGGAGGGTCTATACTAGTACACATAGGGACAAATAACGCATACAGGGAGGGAACAACTGGGATAGTACAGAAGTACAGACAGTTAGTGAGGAAGATAAAGAAGACAAGAGTCGAACATATTATTCTCTCAGGAATGTTGCCAATATTGGGCGGAAGGGGGCCAACATATAGAAAGTGCAAGAGGATGGCGATCAACGCACAAGTTGAGTAGATGTGTAAAGAAGAGGGGGTGGTATTCGTAGATTTATGGGGATAGTTTGTTGAGATTAAAGATATGTACACGAGAGATGGCCTCCATCTAAGTGGAAAGGGGGCAACAGTTTTCTCAGAGAAGATGCTGCAATCTGTTGACAGTGGGACTGGCTGCATCTAGTTAAACTAGATTCGTAGGAGGGGGATTCACAGAGAAGCCTGAAACTGGAGGCATAGACAGCAGAAATAAATAAGCAAACAACAGCCAGGAAACTGTTCTGAATCAGGATATAAATGCGTTTGTTTAAATGCAAGGAGCATAGTAAACAAAATAAGTGAACTAAAAATTAGGGAAGAAGATATTGACTCTCACATAATAGGTATAACCGAAACATGGGCCACCACTGATATATCAGATGCCGAATTGGTACTAACTGGCTATGTAATGTTCAAGTAAGATATAATAGAAAGAAGGGGAGGTGGAGTTATTTTATATATGTTAAAGAATCTATCCAGGCGTATGAAATAAAACTAGAAAGAGAAACAGATTGCGAAGAAGTGTAACATACTCAAAGTTAACGGTGGGGTTAGTTTATCGAAGTCCAAACATAAGCGTAGAAAAGAATGAGAAATGGCAAAACGCTATAAGGGATGTTAGCAAACTGGACTGTATTATTATGGGAGATTTTAACCATGGTCATATACAATGGAAATCTCCTCAGAGTACGGGGAGTGAGGACCACAAGTTTTTAGTTTTAGTACAAGAACTTAATTAGTTGACAATGTCAAATTATGTGAGCCACTGGGGAGTAGTGATCACAACCATATACATTTTACCATCAAAGTAAAATCAGAAAGAAATAATAAAAAATAGTTCAAGAGAAATTTTCATAAAGGAAGATATAAGGAAATGTTTAACAAAGATAGACTCGAACAACACACTGAAGGATAAGGCAGCAACATATTGCTGGAATATCTTAAATAGTGAAATAGAGTGCATCGTCGATATATTTGTTCACTTGAAAAACAAGGGAAACGGTCCAGAAAGAAATACTTATCGAAAGAAGCCATTAGAAAAATGTTGTACAAACAAATGATGTGGAAGTAATGTAGACGTCCAGGAAATGACGAAGACTACAAAATTTACAACTTAAATTAGAAATTCGAAGAGAAACTACCAACAAAAATTTGCATGTCATATAAAACAAGACAGCAAGAGTGTTTATGCATATGTTCGGAGCAAACAGAAAGTTCAGGATAAGATTGGTCCTCTAGAAGATAGTGCTTGAAATATAATATCAAAGGGATTCTTAATGGCAGAAGTATTTTAATTCAGTGTTTACCAGGAAATATATCAGTTCACTGCCAGTACCAGAGGCTAAGTTCAAGGGGGCAGAATCAGACTATTTAGGACAGTTAATTGTAACCCCGGAAATGGTAGCTAAGAAAATAAGGGCTATGAAGGATATCACCAAGAATGGAATGAATTCCGCCCAAACTACTATTAGAAATTGTAGAACAAACTGGCATACCACTTGCAACAGTTTTCAACTTGTCATTAGAAGAGGGAGTGGTTCCTTTAGAATGAAAAAAGCAAACATTATACCGTTATTTAAAAAAGGTTCCAGAAACAAGTCAAAGAACTACAGACCAGTGAATATAACGTCAGTGATTTGCAAATTATTAGAAAGACTAATTATAGATCACATAGATTTTCTTGTTAAACATAACTTGTTAAACCAATCTCAACAAATATGTTATGTTTTTGGGAAGATATCACTAAGTGGGTCGAGGGATCACTAGTAGATATCATACTTAGATTTTCAGAAAGCTTTCGACAAAATGCCACATCAAAGGTTACTGCTTAAACGAAAGGCACATGACATAGGAAATGGTTTAATTAACTGGGTAGAAAAATGACGAATTGACAAAAGACAACGGGTAGTACTTGATGGTGATGCTTCAAACTTAAAATCACTTTTGAGTGGGGTACCACAGGAATCAGTACTGGGACCAATATTATTCTTAATATATATCAACGATTTGGACGACGATATAACAAGCAATGTGTTGAAATTTGCGGATGATACAAAATTAAGGATTAAACGTGATGGAGATAGACAACATTTACAAGATGATCTTGACAGGTTGATAAAATGGTCTGAAAAATGTTGTTAAATTTTGGGAACTGTAAATGCCTCTACACAGGACATGGGAACGAAGATGTACAATATACAATGGGAGGTTCCTTACTAAGTACTACTTTTAAAGAAAAAGACTTAGGGTTAACCATTAGTGCTGATATGAAGGTTTCAGAGCAGTGCGGTATTGCCGCTTCAAATAGAAATCAAATCCTTGAATTAATTAGGCGAAACATAACGTATTAAATTCCATATTTTTAGGGACTTTTTGTGTCCACACATTGCAAGAGGTCCTGTTCATTAAAAAGTTATATTTACAGGTGATGTTTTGGACATAACCCTCCTTAAAGGTTATGGATATATCATACTAAAATGTTTATCACTTCTGGTATACCAACAGATGTAGACTGAAATGTAAAATGTCACTCCATGACGCAAAGTTACTATGTCCCAGTACAAGTTCTCAACTTAGTCAATGTTTATTTAGATAATTTCAAGATGTAGAATTGATTCAAATGTGCCCTGTTCCAGTAATCAATGTATTTACTTTAATAACAAAACAAATGTTGAAACAAATATGAATTGCTCATTATTGGTACTCCAACGCAGCGTAGTAAACTGAATGGTTTTTTTCCCTACGCATATTTTGAATAAGCATATCACGCCAGCTAAATCTAAAACCTGACCGAAAAACAACCGACTGTGAAACCAGTGACCTATGTACCTGATTGCGATGTGTAACATAAATAGTAGGCCTCATGTAGATCGAATAATTTTTGTGCAGTCCTGAGGACTGGATACTGCGCTATATAAGATATCACGTTTAATTTTTTAACTTTACACGGTCGCACGGTCTACGTGGCTAAATTGTATTTCATTATAATTATATTTTAACTGTCTTTATCTTTAAGATGCATAATTGATGAAGATATGTGTTGTGGAAAACAGTGACAATTCGAGTTTGACTGGAAATTCGATGCACATCTTCCACAAAGACCCAATTTGTCGGCAGAAAATTGAACATTTTGTGTGTACAATTAATGATATTTGACACCCTTCACACTGTTTATGGTTCTTGATGAAGCGCGCAACACTGAGCAATTGATTTCTTTGATTCGTGTTGGTCTTACCGATGCACCACATAAATCTCCATGTGGTAGTTTTCACGCCCTCATCACCACCGTGAATGTTCCTTTGATGCGTGTTCGGTTCCCAGCTCCTGTGACAGATTATGCCACTAGTCAATCTACAGAGTGTCCATAAACAAGTGCTACAGACGATGATGCCCATGTTCTGTGATTAAGGTGTGTTAAACACGGTTGCGGATATTCTGATGTCAGAGCCAGTCACATTTGTGAACTGCTATGGCATGCGTGGAGGGTTTCACTACGCGAAAATCCTGCTACGTTGTATTGGTCGCTAAATCAGTTGTCGCACGCACGAAGTTCACGTAGGTCCTTGCACTCGTACAACCATTGCTTATCAAGTACAATACCTTCCTGACTGAGTGCAAAGTCATGTCTAAGATTGAGGCATTTAACCTGAACATCAAGAATGGTCGACTTAGTCAAGTGTCTCACCACCTCAGATCGTGAGAGTCGGTGGCCGCTGCATGTCTCCTGCGTGCAATCCTCCATGGCTATCTTCCAGGCGTTTGATGTAGTCAATTATCTGCGCTACGGCTCGTACTATGAGATTAAGGTGCTAGAGGCGGAACACCCAGACCTCTATCGGCGGTTAATGATGTCAGAGCTTGTAGTGCGAGACTCGGTCGCACCAGATATGAAGCTGGAGCTGTCCATCCAGCAGGCATCAAAGAGCCAAGGAGGCATCGTGGAGTGGGTGGAGTGGGAGCTGATCTTCCACGAGATCCTGCTCATACAGAACAACTTCCGTGAACTCACATATGAGCTGGTAATGGATCATCATGTGACCAGCATCCCTTCATCATCACAGCCCCTGGTATCAGACTGCACAACTTCCTTACCGAGCAAGTAGTTAATGATGAGATAAAGTGTAGACTTCTCAAGATGTTCGATGCTAGAGAGAAGGTCTACAACCAGTACAGACGAGAGAAGGTTGTTCTTAAGACCAATAAGCTTGCAGTATCAATTCCCTAGCGTAACCTGCCAAATTTTTGGCATTGTCGTTGACACCAAACCTACTACAGCATCTCACAACACTACACCTAAAGTGCTCGCAACTGCCCAGCGGGACATCGAGATTGCCCGGGAAAGTGGAATGACTCGCGAGAAAGTCTTCACGCATGATCATCTCCCCATCTCCCCGTGTTTGATGACGACTTCACCTCTGCCAAACACGACAAGAGCAAACTCATGACTCAGTTGGATACGTGTCTCACTGATGATGTAGGAGTTGTGTTTGGACACATATTCACGATGGATTGAAAATATTTACCCTGCTTGATTTGATGTCAAAGGTCCGGCAGTACCCCAACTTATCCTTCACAGTACAAATACGACAGAGCCAATTGTGATTCCAGAACGTGTGGGATGGTTGGAAGAGGCAGCTGAAAAGATCTTGCCTCATGTCATCTGGGCAGTCCAACATGGCTGTCAGTGCTTAGTCGTTGTGTTAAATGACACAGACACAGTCACATGCCTACTGCGCTTCATCCACATACTAATCTGATGATCTGAAAGAGCTCTGGGTCGAGTTCGGGGTCGAGTGAGAAGAGACGGCTCCTTCCTCTGCATCGCATGACTGAACGAATGGGCGAGCCTCTCTGCCGTATTCTGGTGAAGGCTTATATACTCACTGGAGATGATGTCACCAGCAGAATTGGCACCAAGCTTGCAGCGATGCAATGCAATCCCATAGTCTATCTGGCTGAGTTTGCCGAGAGAGCAGAGATGCAGGAAAAGGAGATCGCACAAATGGAAGAGTACCTCGTGCGGGTTTGGGCGGGTGCGAGGTCTAAGCCGTCATCAAAGACGTTTGATCAATTGCTTCTCGAGGTCCACATCAATGGCTCTACTCCCACTGCCATGTCCAATATGATGCCCCCACATCGAGTGTTGTACGTGGACACATAACACGCGAGCATTCTTCGTGATTCGTGGAGTTGTTGCCATTGAAGAAAGTCGCCTAGACTGCTATCAGTATGTGTGGAAGGTTTTGGTACCATGCGGTGTCCATGCACACAATTTTGGGTGAAATGTGTCATCTATTGCCACAAATCACGAGGGGGAAACTGCCAAAATCGTGGTTAGCTAACTGTAGGCCTATATGATGCAAAGTCTGATGTACATGTATAGGCTTGCTAGATGTAAATTACAGGTGTTTATTGTTATAAATCATCTGGAGGGTTACATGAATTTTGTGTTTGGCAAGTTACGTTAAAAATAAATAGTATGAAGGGTGTAACATACCATGAGTTGATTATCATTTGTAATTCTTGGTTTTCTATATTAAAAAATTAGCCCGATATGGACATTTTAGTCATATTTGACCTTTGATATTAAAGGTCCTCAACCAATTCGTTTGCCCAACGCCAATCCGGTTAATTTAGATCCAAATGTGTAATGTGTGAATAGTTTAACTAGTGTGTACAGTCGGTTTAACAAAAAAACTGCGTACTTGTTTTTTAATCGTCAATAAAAAGATTTATCGTTACACCGTGTATAGCTGGCGAAAGCCAATTGCGCTGTCAACCTCCTGGGCCATTTCGGTCACGTGCTTTACGCCAGATCGGCATCTCACGCATTCGAAAACAAAAACAACATACACGTGCTTTGGTGTATCAAGATGAAGATTCCAAAGTGTTACGAAGGTACGTATTACACTATCGCAGTTAGCAACAAGAACGCGTAGCCGTGTATTAATTCAACGAGAATTGCAACTTGCGAACGTTTACACTCGACTCGAGGCTGACTCCAACGTCTAACTAAGTCTAAGCCGGTCACCATGTGACATGTCCATGTCCATGACCATATATATAAGTCAGAGATTCAGTCAGAAGCTGTGACAACGAGCGTACTATTTGATATGTATTGTATTTGGTTACGTAGGTTCTGGTTAATAAGTTATGTTATTGCAACAATACATATAGAGAACAAACGACGTGAGGGAGCGAAATGACAAATAACATTGGTTTGGCTTTAGGCCCCTGGCCCTGTTGATCGTGCAAGTAACTACGGAGCATCCGTAATTTTGTGCAAGAGAACGTCAAACACGGTAGTATTATATTGCTAATCATAATTATTAAAACAGTGTTTTGTGACTTACATTTGGATACTATTTCTGCAGAATGTTGTTGATTTGCATTGTAGTTAAAAAAAAATTAAGATTTTTTATATGACAACCTTGATGTCAATGATGATGATGATTTTATTCAATATAAAAATGTAAACGTGTAAATGCATAACACATACTAGCTAGAGTACACCATATATAAGGATTACACAAGTAAATGCTCGCACTTGTAATGTAATATCTTGTGATGCCTTTTAACTAGCAATCTACGGGGAACTTCCGGTGGTGAATTGGATTGAATTTATTCTCTATGTCTATGTCTATGTCTATATAATAATTGGCAAAATCCATACGGTCATTACGCCAATATAGGGGACGGGGGGCAAACTTTCGAAAATATAAGGATATTTGATCAAGATAAGTGATATTATTGAGTGTATAGCATACATAACGTAATTATAGATATATATTAAGCAATATTTTTTGTTAAAAGTTAGCTAGAGCGAGTAATCTAGGGTAGATTAAAAGTAGGCGATTTTCGAGCGATAATTGGGGATGTTAATGTAATCGGAACGTTGTTTACGAAGTAGGTCACTGGCGAAATTAACGTAACGTGAACGACAATAGAATAGCGTTATTTGAGATAATCGATGTAGTTAGATGAGTAATTAAAACCTGAAATAACAACCTTTTAAAGTGTATATTAGTACACAGGAAACAGTCTTTGTAAAGACTACCTTGTATCTAAGCCTAACTTGAATACATTCATTGTCATCAATATCGTAACTAGGTAAGGCACGGTGTGTCACTGTGTGTTAACAAATATAACTAACTATAACCTAAACAATCTGGTGTAAATTGTACACAGAAAAGTATTTTCAAAGACTATATAAAAAGTATTTTGAACATAAATAAATTATGATATGGCACCTTGCAAGCTTCAACTCAGGGCAAAATGACACCCAGGTGGAGGTGAGACTCAACATAGAAATAGATGGAGCAGAGAGGGATGATGCGGAGAGAGTTGAGAATTCTACAACACAGAAGGAGCAGAGTTGTGACACAGAGACAGAAGAAAGGAGACTGAGAGGAGGGAAGGTGACTGGTGTGAAGGAACAAGAAATTGAGAAGACAGAGGGACGGAGAAAAAGTCTTCGGCAGAGGAAAAGAAAACGGGGCAGTGGGGATAGATCAGCAGGTAGTCAGACTGTAGAGAACGAGGAGAGACGCGACAGCGATACAGGTGGTGAAGAGGTAGATACCAGAGGCAGTTGTTAAGACTATGAGACAGAAGACTGATGGACGAAGACAGAGTGTTCAGCACAAAACAGAAAACATGACAGGCGTGAAGGTGACAGGGGAGAAAGTGGCCATAGTAAAAAAGGTAACCGGGGAAAAGGGACGGGAGAGGAGAGAAGAAAATGTGATGGGAGGAAAGATGAAGAAACGAAAGGAAGTGAGAGTAAATGTGCTAGAAGAGAAGATGACAGGAGGAAAGGGGACAAGAGAAAACGCGACTGGAAAGAAGGGAATGGAAGAGAATGTGACAGGAGAGAAGACGGCAAGAGGAAAAGACAACAACCAGACATATGCTAACCGGAGGAGCTACTCCGAGGCAGTGATTGAGGGGGCAAGGAGAGGAGAGAGAGAGTTTTTATGGGCGATTCAATTCTGAGAAAAACAGACAAGACTATATGCGAGGAGAAGGACGTTGTTGTATGTCTACCGGGGGCTAGGATAGAGCATGTGACCGAAAGGGTAGAGAAGGTATTGGGGCATGGCAAAGGAGGGTATATACTAGTACACGTATGGACAAACAATGCAGACAAGGAGGGAACAACTGGGATAGTTCAGAAGTACAGACATCTAGTGAGGAAGCTAAAGAAGACAAGAGTGGAACAGGTTATTCTCTCAGGAATGTTTTCAGTAATGGGAGGAAGGGGGGCAACATACAGAAACTAAGAGGATGGCGATCAACGCACTAGTCGAGCAGATGTGTGAAAAAGAGGGGGTGGGATTCATAGATTTATGGGGGTACTTTGTTGGAAGAGAAGATATGTACATGAGAGATGGCCTCCATCTAAGTGGAAAGGGGGCAGCAGTATTCTCAGAGAATCTGCTGCGATCTGTTGACAGTGGGACAGGTTGCATCTATTTAAATTAAATTCGCAGGGGGGATTCGCAGAGAAGCCTGAAACTGGAGGCATAGATAATTCAGCAAAGAACAGTCTGGAAAACTGTTCTGAAGCTGGATATAAATGTGTTTGTTTAAATGCAAGGAATATAGCAAACAAAAGAAATGAACTAAACGTTATGGTAGAATATATTGACCCTCACAAAATAGGTATAACCGCATTATGGGCAACCACCGATATATCAGATGCCGAATTGGGACTGACAAGATATGTAATGTTTAGGAAATATAGAATAGGAAGAAGGGGAGGTGGAGTTATTTTATATATTAAAGAATCTATCCAGGCTTAGGAAATAAAATTAGACAGAGAAGCAGATTGCGAAGAAGCTGTTTGGTGTTACAGGAAACTCAACGTTAACGGTTGGATTAGTTTATCGAAGTCCAAACATATACATAGAAGAGAATGAAAAAATACAAAATGCTATAAGGGAAGTGAGCAAACGGGACTGTATTATTATGGGGGATTTTAACCATGGGCATATAAATTGGAAATCTCAACAGAGTATGGGTAGTGAGGACCACAAGTTTTTAGTTTTAGTACAAGATAGTTTCCTTTCTCAACATGTGCTAGAACCAACCAGGGGAGAGAATGTGTGTAGACATAGTGTTGTCCTCACATAATGAATTAGTTGACAATGTCAGGATATGTGAGCCACTGGGGAATAGTGATCACAACCAGATACATTTTACCATCAAAGTAAAATCAGAAAGGAATAGTAAGAAGCAGTATAGGAGAAGTTTCCAAAAGGAAAATATAAGGACAAGGAAATATTTAGCAAATATAGACTGGAATAACACACTGAAGAATAAGACAGCAACAGAATGCTGGAATATCTTAACGAGTGAAATTGAATGCATCATCGTCAAATTTGTTCCCTTAAAAAACACGGGAAACGGTCCAAAAAGAAACACTTATCGAAAGAAGCCATTAGAAAAATTAAGTAAAAACAAATGATGTGGAAGTCATATAGACGTACTGGAAATGACGAAGACCACAACATTTATAAAGAAGCACTAAACCAAGCTACAGCTGAAATTAGAAATTCAAAGAGAAGCTATGAACATAAATTAGCTTGTAATATAAAACATGACAGCAAGAGTTGTTATGCGTATGTTCGAAGCAAACAGAAAGTTCAGGATAAGGTCGGTCCTCTAGAAGATAGTGCTGGAAATATAATATCAGAAGGATTCTTAATGGCCTGAATGAGTATTTTAGTTCAGTGTTTACCAGAGAAGACACTAGTTCACTGCCAGTACCAGAGGCTAAGTTCAAGGGGGCAGAATCAGACTATTTAAGACAGTTAATTGTAACCCCAGAAATGGTAGCTAAGAAAATTAGGGCTATGAAGGAAAATAAATCACCTGGAGTGGATGGTATTCCACCCAAACTACTATTGGAAATTGTAGAACAAATTAGCATACCGCTTACAACCGTTTTCAACTTGTCATTAGAGGAGGGAGTGGTTCCTTTAGAATGGAAAGAAGCAAACATTATACCGTTATTTAAAAAAGGTTCGAGAAACAAGTCAACTAATTATATACCAGTTAGTTTAACATCGGTGATTTGTAAATTATTTAGAAAGACTAATTAAAGATCACATGGTGGATTTTCTTGTTAAACATAAATAAAAATAAATCCATCTCAACATGGGTTTCTAAAAGCGAGGTCATGCTTAACAAATATGTTATGTTTTTTGGAAGATATCACTAAGTGGGTAGATGATGGATCACCAGTAGATATCATCTACTTAGATTTTCAAAAAGCTTTCGACAAAGTGCCACATCAGAGATTACTGCTTAAACTAAAGGCCCATGGCATAGGAAATGGTATAATTAACTGGATAGAAAAATGGCTGATTGACAGAAGATAACGGGTACTTGTTGATGGGGAGGCTTCAAACTGGAAATCAGTTTTGAGTGGGGTTCCACAGGGATCAGTACTGGGACCTGTATTATTCTTAATATATATAAACGATTTGGACGATGATATAGCTAGCAAGGTGTTGAAATTTGCAGATGATACAAAAGTGTTTAGAAGGATTAAAAGTGATGGAGATAGACAGCATTTACAAGATGATATTGACAGGTTGATCAAATGGTCTGAAAAGTGGCAAATGTTGTTCGATTTTTTTAAATGTAAATGCCTTCACACAGGACATGGGAACGAATATGTAGAATATATAATGGGGGGAACTGTACTAAGTACTACTGTAAAAAAAAATACTTAGGGCTGACAATTAGTGCTGACATGAAGGTTTCAGAGCAGTGTGGAATTGCAGCTTCAAAAAGAAATCAAATCCTTGGATTGATTAGGCGAAATATAGCATATAAAGAAAAAGAACTAATAATACCGCTGTACAAAACAATAGTTAGGCCTCATTCAGAATATTGTATACAAGCGTGGAGGCCATACCGCAAGAAGGACATAGATATGTTAGAAAGAGTACAGAGGAGAGCGACTAAAATGATACCAAAACTGAGGGATCTTAGTTATGAAAAACGCCTAATAGAATGTGGTTTAACAACACTAGAGACCAGAAGATTGAGAGGAGATCAGATAGAAGTGTTTAAAATATTGAATGGTTATGAAAATATTGATAGAAATATGTTTTTTTAGTTAAGAAAGATAGAAAGACTAGAGGACATGAAGTTACATTAGTAAAGGAGCAGTGTAGATTAGACGTAAGAAAGTTCTCATTTTCACAAAGGACTGTGAATGAATGGAACAGATTATCTGATGATTGTGTGGGTGCTAGTAGTGTGAATATGATTAAAAATAAAATCGACACATACCTCAGAAGGGCTAGATATATGTAGATACAAGGGTTGGACTCTCGATAAGCCAAAGGGCTTCCTTGTCCACCTGCCATCTAGAGTTAATTATCTGGATGGCAATCTTGTTAAACTGACACATGCGAGCTATTCTTGTGTATTTACTAATATGTGTATATATTCTCACCACATCAATATATGAATGCATAATACGTAACTTGAATTATGATGTTGCTAGAGGCCACACTGCAACCCCTGAATGGGAATGAGAGGAGGTAGAAGAGGGACTAAGGCGGTCACCTGGGTCAGGCAGACACAGGGAGGATATATAGTCTGCGGGAGACAATGAACACTCCATAATTATTTACTCCCAACACTACAATGATACCTGTTTTTGTTTACTGAATATATGCTTTTGTTTGCAGGAGATTGGACTAGTGTGCTTAGTACCACTAGTTCTCCAAGTTAATATGACATACTGGGCAGTTGTATTTGTCCAGGATCTCGGACAAGATTCTACACCCATGCAGCATGCTGCATATTAATGGTTTGTCATGTGAATGTCCACCGAGTGATCCCAATTTTGTCGTGTGTTGCATCCGTGACAGATCCCCCAGTTGACGCTGTGAGACAGGTTCAGTGTCGAGCATTCTTCGGTGAACTACACCACTGTATGTGTTCGCTGTCTTCGATGGTACTGCATACCAGCTTCCTGACATTTTGCTGTATATCCGCATCTACCAGAGACAAATTGACAATTAGCATAGCTCTGACATGTATTATATGTTCTATGTGATGACACATTTATTAAAAGTCAATAATACACGGTATTTGTATTCAATTAAACTTTTAGCAATGTCCATAAAAATACATTAATTATCCAGCATTGTTACAGTGGTAGGGTTTCATTGTCTTTGTGTTGCTGATAGTCAGTGGCAGCCAGTTGAGTTCTTGCAACATACACCAGGTACTTGTTATGTACAACACAAGTTTGTGATGAAGTAATGGTATTGAAAGCCTTTTCACATTTGTCAACAACAATCTGTTGATACAATGACAGCAGCATTTTACTTGGTTAAGTTCTCTATGTATCAAGAGGACTGGTATTATGCTTTTCATGCCACGTTTCATATTTCAAAATTATTCTTTTTTAATCAGTTATTTATATTTTCACAAATAATTTACATTACATTTTCACTTCGCATGATGAGTATACACCTGTACACGTTGTACTAATTATGTTATAAACAACACTTGAGCAAAGTTAGTTCTGATATGGTGTAGTATCTAGTCCTCACGATTACTAAAAATATCCACCGCTGTCTAGCCGGTACTCTTCAGCTGAGTAAACCTGAGCAACGTAGCATGTAGTGATTGTACATGTAATTCTCAGTCACATGGCGATGACCCTGACTGACAAAATTTTCGAATTTTATATCATATTGATGTTTTTTTAACAAAGAATCAAATTATGATTCTTTGTTAAAAAAAACTAATATGATTCATAATGTAGTTATTTTTATTTGATATTTACATATTACATTTGTTCAACTAAACATCTTCCCAAGTAATTTTGTCTCATTGGTTTACATACGATATTAATTTTTTTTGTTAAATACATATAATTGTTTAGTAACTAAATTGTGTAAGTTGTAAACACACAAGGCATTTATAAACTACAACTAGCGTTTGACATCATGTATACTAGTGTTGTTTTTTGTAACAAAGAATCTTGATAAAAGTATTTGGTTTTTTATATGTACAGTTTACCTATAAAAAATTCAACCTCTTCCGAATTTTTGTTTCTATTGTTGTTTTGCATGTTATGTGATGTGTATGTGATATTAAAAAGTATTACATTATACACATCAAGTGCAGTGATTGTGAGTTGTATTGTGCTTTTCATTATTTTGTAGTCAATCTCATCATATAGTTTCAATAAAATGTTTTTACTTTACGTTGCCTTTACTTTAATTCACATGCATTTCTAACAACAATATGCAGTTTAGCGAGTACACATATTACTGTAAATCCTCATGCAGACAAACAAAACTAACACATACAGGGGTGGATCCAGAAATAGAGTCTAGAGTGGTGATATTGGAAGATGCTATACCTTCAGGTTATTATTATCACCTAAACTGGGGCACATTTCAAACGGTCTGGGAGGGCACAGTTGCGTGGGCCCATTATAAAAGATCTGCAGACAAATTCCTAAGGTCTAGGGGGGCACGTGCCCCCAGGCCCGCCTGGATCCGCCTATGACATACTTGTTTATTGCTTGTATTTATAATGTTGATAACAAGTTTCTGACAGAGTAACCACATTTGACAACACTCGCTTACCTGAAGGTGAAGAGCTTTGTCTTTTGACGCATACATCTGCATGTGGTGTTGACACACCTCGAGTTCTGAAAATATGGTACATGTATTAATAGTCAGCACTGATTGTTTCTCACAACAATCATTTTAATGTACTTGCAAAAGTTGCAATGCAATTAATGACCACCTGCCAAATGCAACCAATGCCAACGGTCAAAAGCTATCTTATCTATATAAGTATACATACTATGCCTATGGGCATTAATTTTCACGTTATTGAGGGGCGCTGGTTTTCTGAACATAAATTTAGTACTAGCAACATTAATATGTTATTTTTTTATGTATACTCATACGGCTAAATATACGTGATTATAGCTGAATAATTCGAAATTACTAACCTGTCTGGAAGAACCTTTGCGAACGCTGCATCTCATCTGTTGACATTATCATTATGACTGACCCCACGGCAGCACGAACGCATGAGTCGTTTGTGCAATGTTTCTACTGTACAGTAAGTAATATAATAGAAGAGTACGCAACATGTATATATTATATATGTTTATATATATATATATATACATATTATATATGTATATATATTATATATATATATATATAAATATATATATATAATATATATATATGTATATATAATATATATATATATATCCCATATTATAAAACACTACATTTAACACAACTTCCACAGCATAATTATTTATATTTTTTCCATAGTTATTACAACACACCAAAATGTTGTGTATTCTGATGAATTCATTGTTGTTGTGTTTTCTGACTTATACAGAAATGAAGTGCACGATCACGCTAGCGGTAGGAGCACTCCAACGGGGGACGCTGTTGGCATTTCGCTGGCTTGAATATTTTCAAAAAGGCGTGTGTCGCGTCTCGTTTTCGATTAAAACTTCACGCGACCATACGCGAGTCGGCTTTTTTGGTCGTATCGGATTTGTGCCGTGATTAATGACCACTTTCGACAATACGTACAGTGTTATGTTGAGTAAAGGACAGATCCTGTGAAAGTTTATTAATTTGGGGATATGATTGTGTTCGTGGAAGTTGGATTTGCCGTCGCATTGTAACGATACAGATATTGAACGGCGAGCGGTCATTGCGAACGTCGACAAATGTTGCGTACTCTTATATTATATTACTTACTGTACAGTAGACGCATTGTATAAACAACTCAAGCGCTCGTGCATGGCAGGGGCAACGCCAACGGCCCACGGCTGGCACTGTCGCCAACTCCTGTTTACTTTGTTTCGTTCCATAGTCGTTCCCAAAAAAAATACACCTTTATGCGTAGGTACTGTCTTTGTCTGTGTAATTTAGCTCGTGTCGGTGGCATATATGTTCGCGGACGTCCACTCATTACCTAAACTCGGAATTCCATAACATCAACAGCCCCACAGGGGTCAAAGGTCAATATCGCCCATAAGTCGCGATTACGAGAAGACAAGAACGCGATTCCACGCAAAGTTCAATGTCCATACTCAGGAAAAATCGAAGTAAAAACGAAAGAGTCCGCCGTTTTACTATTAATTTAAAAAAAACGAACTAACACGTATGCACAAACTAGGATATGAGTTGTTTACAAGACACGGGTCGCGCGCGGGGCAGCTGCCAATCAGTCAGGGCGGTCTAGGCTGGCGGCTGTGTTCCAATAGTGACGTCACACAGTCGCACGCCGCTGTCACTCGACAATTTTCGTAGGACGGTAAATTTAGAGGATCTTTTTGTGTTGTACGCTCGTATGCTATTTATAAACACATTTTCAATATCTGAAACTGCACACTTCATTTGTTATTATGGAACACAGCACATCTGATCCCAGGATATGGCCTTTAACTACATATTGGTCAAATTTGGC
>OZ023206.1:69820318-69822818 GCA_963995525.1 Escarpia spicata | reverse complement strand
TATTCGTATACTATTATCCTGATATGCCTTCTTTTATTAATGCCATTTCAGGGTTTTTCGGGACACTCCTTACTTTATCGACGCGCGTTGTCGCAGTTGTACTCCCGCCAAAATAAACATGTTCCTGTCAAGTCGGAGAACGTTTTATTGTAATTGTTAGACCTATGGCCGACCTCAGAACACGACATAATGGTCATCTAGTGCCTGGACATTATTACACTGACTATATGTGTAACGCACATACGCTAAAATGGAGCACGAAGATTAGGTACCAATTTCGATTGACGCAATTGAGAGTTGTAGCGCGCGCTGGGAGCGATGAGTTCGCTGTTTTGACTATTATATTGTTGCCAAAGACATTACAGATGATGTGCGAAAAAAGCTATGATGTTGCATTATGCAGGCGTATTTGAACTGAGTGAAACAGTAGGCGTTCTCACAGATGATAATTGCACGCAAATAAAGGCAACACTCACTGCTTATTTCACGCCTAGACGCAATGGCCAATGAGGAATAGAACAAATATTCACGTTCAGACAAGCGCAGCAGAAAGCTTGGGAATCTCTTGAACAGATTCATGCGATACTACAACAGTCAGCAAAAAAGTATAACTTCCAAGAAAAAAATCGCGAAATTAAGTCACACGATCCAGAAGTGTTCATTACCGAATATACGCGATAAAGGGCTGAGTGGAACAGGAAAACACACTAGATCAATTGCTGACGTATGGATGTTCCATTGACGCTACAAGGTAGCAATCAAAGATTATGTGAAACATAGTCTCTTCAGCAGATCAACCTATCAGTGCAGTATATCATAAACGAGGACATCGCACTTCACGAACGCGAGGATGAAGTAAAAAACCGGTTTCTATCGTAATCGCCATGTGGCTGGTGCAGTACAAAATGAGGGAAGACAACCATCAAGCGCCACCAGAGTGGGGGACCATACCAGGCGAATGCAAGATCGTATCCAGGATGAGGGGGCAACACATGCCACAAGAGTCAGAAACCCAATCACTTCGCTAGAGTGTAGAGTCACTGACGTTACGGCAAAACACATTTGGTAGAAAACGACATATCGTAACCAGTGAATGATTTGGCGTTGGGAGACATACACCCTGAGTCTATACCACACCTAAAGCGCACATAGTAAATCCCTCACATAGTCTATACCACACCTAAAGCGCACATAGTAAATCCCTCTTGCACTGTCGCATGGCATGAACAGACAGAAATCAACACAGGAGCCTCGGTCTCATTGATTTCGGAGAAAGAGTGGACAAGGATAAGAGTCGGCCCCAAAATTAATCTCGAATACAAACAATGTACCATTCAGTGATACGCCAAGTTTAATTTAAGAAGATAGAACACAACACCCAGCATCATAACTAACACGCACATGTTGTGCCTGGATCAGGACCAAATCTTCTAGGACGTGACTGGCTGTCCGTACTAAAACTGAACTGATATGACTTTCTGAAAACGTACCAAACAGTGTTCAGTGACGGACTTGGTACACTGAAAGGGGTCACTTCAAAGTTCTACGTAGATAACACAGTGAAACCACGTTACTGCAAACCACGACCAATGCCACTCTCTCTGCAAGCAAAGAGTGGGACCACTTACATGTAGAAGGGAGTGATTCGTCCTGTTGAATATTCGGAATGGGTTGCACCTATTGTACCTGTTCTCAAATCTACAGGAGCTGTCAGAATCTGCGGAGATTACAAGCTTACAATCAACCAAGCTGTCAAAGTGGACAAGTACCCAATCCCCAATATAAACGATTTGTTCACGAAACTAACGGGTGGTTTATTTACGCTACGCTTATCAACAGGTTATCAATGAAGAACACCATCAAAATGTGCAAATGGCGAATACCTTGTTGTTTGTCTGGTGAATGCCTTACACGTCAATTTCATATCCCATATACTGACACGACTTCTGAAAAAGGAGAAATGTACCTTTCGACAGTGTCAGTATATGGGATATGAAATTGACGTTGAAATTGACGTGGAAAGCATTCTCCCGGCAAACAACAAGGTATTCACCATCATGAGTGTACATGCACCGCAGAATGTCCAGCAGTTATGCAGCTGTTTGGGACTCATCCACTGCTACCACAACTTCCTGCGAAACCTGAGCATCATCTTGGCACCTCTATATGAGCTTAGCCGCCAAAATGTAAAGTGGGAGTGGGGACCGAGACAGAAGAAAGCTTTCGAGGAATCAAAAGTACTACTTTCCTTCTCAAAAGTGCTTGTTCTCCACAGTCCTGAGCTATCGATCATCGTAAGCAGCGACGCATCTCCCTGTGTAATTGGAAGTGTTTTATCACATCGCCTACCAGATGGCAGTGATAAGACAATAGCCTATGCTACCTGAACTCACTCACCCAGTGAGAAGAAAAGAATATGCACACTTGGAGACAGAAGCATTAGCACTTGCCTATAGAATCACCAAATTCCAGAAATATTTTATGGGCGTGAATTCATCCT
>OZ023206.1:69781107-69820118 GCA_963995525.1 Escarpia spicata | reverse complement strand
AGTGAATGTAGTTGTTTGATTGCTTAATTAGGTTAACATACTTGGGCAATTTCTATATATAATCTGTGACGAACATTAATTGTGATTTGAATACTGCTGTTATATTGTCTACGAGAGAATAGAAGTAAGAACACAAGCTCCAGGGAAGTATTAATGTTTGTTAACAGTGGACATCTAATCTAATGTCATCAATGCCGAACGTTAAATCACTTTTAAGCTTAGATGAGAGTATTGTTGACAATGTTGCATTCGTATACTAATTGCGAGGTGCCTTGTTTTACTAAAGCCATTTCACTTACCTCGGGACAGTCCTTCCTTTACCAATGCTTGTTGTTATAGTTGCATTCCCGTCCAAATAAACATGTGCCTGCCAAATCGGAGAACGTTTGAAATGTTATTGCCGACCTCAGAACACGACAGTAGTAAAGTCAATGTTAAGTTTAATATGGTTACGCTGTTGGAAATCTGAACTTGATGTCCGTCACGAAATTTGCATTGAGAGACGGACAAAATGTTTTCAAGTTCCTCAGATGTATGCCATTAAAAGATAGCCAATTATTTTGTTGCAGTATCAGTGAGATCATGTGAAATGTTGAAAAAGTGTATTAAGTGAATGCAAAAGGTAGAGTACGTTACCGTGCTGCTTATCTAAAAATCGCCTTGCGGACATCATGCAAAATGTGTCATTTTGTCAGATTGTAATTTTGTATTCTTTTCATTTATTTAGAATTATGATTCTTGGCACCTATTCATTTCATCATTTAAACCAAAAAGACAAATGGCGGCGAGTTTATTATTAGTTATTATTATGTGCACTTTCGCGCGGCAGACGTGATGTGGTTCGCGTTTGTTTCGCTTGTGTCATTCCTTTCGAAATATAACATCACAGTTCTTTTGTAGAAGTAGAGATAATAAATATTATAAATAAATTAAATATAAATAAATATATAAATATAATTAAAATGTCCATATGATAAAAACGTAAAATATTTGTCAGAAGAAATGGCAATAAAGTGTTATAAATATGTAAATAAATAAATAATTTAAAAGCTCAATTCCACGGATTCATATGACGCTTTCTTATTTTGAAATATCCTGCCCCAACTCTAGCCAATGTTCACGGTTCACGTCGACATCGGGGCGGCAACGTAACATACGACCTATGCTTCACAGGTCCGCGCTCAACGCCGTCGGCAGAGTCGTCGCGGTCGACCCTTGTATGTCGTGACACCTGTGTCCACGGCGAAATAGTTGTCGATTGCTCGCTGAGCGGGTGCATACGAAGTACGTGCCCGAATAGTCGCTATCTTGCAGTTATGACGGCTTCGCTGATGGGACGGCATTGGCAACGGTGGTACAGTGCCTCGTTAGAAATAAGATGTGGCTAATAAATGCCGCTGATCTGTCGTAGATGACGACGATGGTACGCATCCAGACGATCTAGCTCTGACTTCGTAAGCCCATGGGTACACACCATGCTGTACGTCACCACGGGCACAATGAAACATGCGTTTAGCCATAGCCGCAGTTGTAGAGAGACCTATGATAGCCTAAACCACAGTGTCCACAGCTTGCGGAAGACGATGTTCGCCAGCAGCTTTCGGCGAGTGACGTCTTCGGCTTCACCGAGGAGCGACCTAAGCTTGCGTGCCATACGCCACTCTTCCTGTATGCGGTCAGCGTGTCGGCTGACACTTGTTCGTTCTGTTTCCATTCGTTGATAGTTAGCGACCACTCCGCCAAGCAAGCTGGCGCGATGCGCTCGATCTCGTCGAGGAACGAACGAGAAGAGCTGACGAAGTCCGTGTCGTCAACGTACTGAAACGCCACGTCGAGTATCGAAAGCACGCAGCGATCGATAACAGTCGGTGTGCAGCTGATCTGGTGGCTTCTCATTTCCGTGCTCCTGATTTGGACCCGGTCGCCATTCTCGCTCGGTATGACTCCTGAATACGCACTGTCGTAGACAACCAAGCCCCACTCGTCACACGGACTATCACGGTGAGGCAGATGACTCCATGGCATACCAGCAAGCTTACCGAAACGAAACGAAACGTGCATTACGCCGTGCTGAACGCCACTGGCAGCGATCGGGTCTGAACGTCCATCGTTAAATATACACGGATTTGCGCAACACATATCGGAAGACACAGTCGCAGTATTACCAGTCCGAAATCATAGCAGCTGGCGGCAACATGGGTCGGATATATAAGATTGCCAACACCCTGCTTGACCGAGACGGTTACAAGTCGCTACCTGATTGGTCTCATACAACCGACTCTGAACTTGCGTCTAGCTTTCAGAGAAGCTTCACCGAGAAGATTGATGCGCTCTTCTGCAATCTGCCTCAGCAGCGTCTATATTATCTTCCGTGGTTCCACAGGCGAAGAAGCACGCTGTTGTGATACCAGTACTGAAGAAACATAACTATGACGTCAATGTACTCTCTAACTATCGCCCCATCTCAAACATAACGTTTGTAGCGAAGACAGCAGAGCACTTCATAGCATGACAACTACAATACTTCTTCGAGCGAAACGGCATATATCCAGACTACTACAGCGCATATCGCCCACGTCACAGCGCCGGGACAGCTGTTCTGCGCATCCACAGCGAGGTGTACTTCGGGTGCTACTGGACCTTTCTGCTGCGTTCGACCCGACGCCTACACAGCTATATATATATATACATGTATATTTACATATGTATCATATTTATCTCGCATTTGGTTATATAGTTGTTATGTATATATATTTTATATTGTCAACACTACTGAACAGAGTTCTACTTCGGATTTTAATGTCTAAATAAAGTTATTATTATTACTCGTCCAGCAGAAGGGTGGGGTCGGCTGGTGGACGTGTCGGGAGGCGCGATCGAAGGTCACGGAGTGCCGCATCGATGTGCACATTGAATAACACCGGGCTGAAGCTGTCGCCTTGAGGCGCACAGATGGATGTCGCGAATGAATGGCAATCGCCTGTTGCAGGACGTGGCTCGATTGAGGTGGCGGCGAGTAAGAAGTTTCGCCGAGTTTCTAAATTCTAAAGCCTAGTGACATTATACCAAACACGGAACAACACAAAAAGACAACTGACATTTGTGTGGGCGCTCCAGTTTGATCAACCACATCTTAGGAACCAGCTGTCATAGATTAATATTAAAAACATGTCTGTGTTTGCGAGGATATGGGCCATACGGTTAGCCTGAAATTAGAAGTATATGACAATGTGTCTTAAAATAATGACCACGAGACATGAACAAGGTGGTGAATTTGAAATGGGAACCTTTTTCGTGGACTGACCCACATACACGCACACGCACGCACACACGCACATACACACGCACAAATAAAAAACATCATCATAATTATTGTAATTATTTGTTTGAGGTTGATATGGTAACCTTTTGTGAACCGTTCGGAAAATGTTCTAACGAACAATGTGTCACGGATTAGCGAGGTCTCCGTACATTAGATGGTTCTTATATGTTAAGGTCAACGCACATGAGAAGGGGCGGTTATCGTGAACAAGCAACAACGAACGAGGAAAATTTAATAAACTTTATTACAAGATATCTTCCTTTATGTAAGTATCTCGATTAGCAAAGATGAAAAGAATAAAGAAATCCCGTAACCCAAATATTAACAGAACATAATAAACAATAACACTGAATCTTTGGATATATCTAACTAAGAAAGTAAAGTTACAATTAATCTTTCAGTTATCCAATTCCTCTTCCTTTCTAAGGTGAATTGTTCCACTACACGACCAAACACTAGGCGCCAAGTGTTATCTAAGAAATAAATCCCGTAAGATAAATACACAACATATCGCTAGCCCTCGCAGATTATCATTACAGTAATCGGTTATAACAAAAATATATATTTTTCCTTAAGGGTAATAATACCTAACTTCAAAACCACAGATTACTACCATTCATAAAACAGCAAATAATAGAAACGTTCAATTAGAAAATATACATTTACATTGGGGTAGTCCCATCTCGAACCTATACTAACGTTTGATGAAATCATCACGCCGAGCTCAGAAAACAATCAGAACGGTGTATCTCGGTCGCCCGAGTGATGACGCCGGGCAATCAACGCTTCCGGTCGTCCGCCGCGAATTCTCGAGTTGCGTCCGTGATATGAGCGCGTCGTGATTTTCGCTCATCGATGCATGTAGTTATTAGGGGCAGCAGAGCCCCGTGCAAGAGCCAAAGATCAAAGAACATCAAAGGGTTTCGGGGCAGTAGCCCCGTTTTGGCTCTTTACTTATAAAAAAAGATATTATTAATGACCTGTCATAAAAATCTACTTATAAAAAACTCTTATCTTAATTGGTTTTTGACAGCTTTACTTATAAAAAAAAGTTTGATTGATGACCGTGCCGCCGACCCACCGCGGCACGCCGCCTGTTCTTCTAAGTACATTAGAGCTGACCTCTAGTGGCTATATTTGCTATGATAATGTAGACATAATGAGGCTTAATGCTTAATGACTTAATAACGTATACCTAGTGAGCTGACCTCTAGTGGCTATACTTGCTATGATAACGTAGACTTAATGAGGCTTAATGCTTAATGACTTAATGACGTAGGTCAGTAGGTCAGTATACGAAACCCAAAGCCACCTCCCTACGTTTAATAAAGGCCCACACGTTAAGCCGCTAGCGCTCGCTCGCTCACCCGCCCGTTATTTGTTTAGCTCTACTAACATCGTTCCGCCTCACGGCTACTGCGAGCCGTGTAACTAGGTCAAAGATCACAGCCGTGTCACCACCACTCCTAGCATTTATACGAGCGTAGAAGCTTCGTGTAACTAGGTCAAATATCATAGCCGTGTCACCACCACTCCTAGCGTTTATAAGGGTAGCGCCTCTAGTGTAAGAATATATTTGTTATGGTAACGTAGAAAGTAGCGCCTCTAGTGTAAGAATGAGTAATCATCATTTATGCGTAAGGAGGTTATATTGTGGTTATACACGAGGGATAACGTAGAAGGTAGCGCCTCTAGTGGCTATGCCGCGTAAGGAGGTTATATAGTGGTTATACACGAGGGCTAACGTAGAAGGTAGCGCCTCTATGCTATGTCCTCTAGTGGTATGATAACGTAGACGGTAGCGCCTCTAGTGTAAGAATGAGTAACGCGTGAAAAATAGAAGTGTTATAATCAGTGTAGGACGGTGTATTAGTTGCATGTGTTGTGAGCTGGTTGTTTTATACTCTCGCTTTCCCGTACAAACCTGTAGTCGGTCATGAAATACAACGGCGGCTGCTGGTGTCGCTAATGATGACGATATTGGTGACCTATGACTATGACCTTACACATCGTATGACTGGTTTCCATAATTTCTTTTGGCCAATACAATATACAATTCAAGCTACGCATTGTGCAACACCCTCTAAGATACAATGAAACCACCTGCATGCCTAGAAACGCTAGCAAAAGAATACCACGTCCTACTGAGCGCACCTGCAACCGAGTTGCTGTAATTACATAACTAAGGCGGTCAACAATCTGCCTATCTACTGGCTTGACCTTCCTCATTTACCAAATTAAAACTAAGGAAAGTAGATTTAAACACCCACACATAGCAGAAGTGCTACACAATTGCGATTACTTCCAGAACTATTTATAAATCGACTGTAATAAAATTATTCACTACAAATAAAGTTATGACATTAGCTACTGTAAGGTTTTCATCAGTGTAATTTATAAATGTACAAACATATGCTAGAAAGGTAAGAAAAAACGTAACCTTATGTTTCAATGCAAAAAACAT
The DNA here is from genome assembly GCA_963995525.1 of Escarpia spicata. Classification (NCBI taxonomy): domain Eukaryota; kingdom Metazoa; phylum Annelida; class Polychaeta; order Sabellida; family Siboglinidae; genus Escarpia; species Escarpia spicata. The sequence goes on along the minus strand of OZ023206.1, from coordinate 69,814,332 downwards.
TTGACTCGCGGTGTTCTTATAATTATGGTCAAAAATGGCAATATTTCACTTCGATAATTTCGGTGGAATGTATTCTATTAATGCAGACATGTAGTAAAAGCTACTAACACTTTCATACTTACTATTGCAATTTTTTTGAGGTTAACCTATTTTTGGCGTAAATTTACTGGAATAACTGGCAATAGACCTTTGTTCTGCAGCGCAGTGCGTGTGCGAGAACGGTTGTCTATCGACTCATCGGCCAGTTTCAAGGTTTGCATTGATTCAGATGAGCCTCCAGACGGTGGCTGTGTTGCAATCGTTTTCATGTTATGAAACCGGATTACATCAAGCTATACAACTGGATCAGGATTTAGATGAAGTGTCACAGATGGTATGTATATGCATTCTAGTACCGAAATAACCACTTTAGTGCACAAAGCAAAGATGTCCATAAAATATCCAGATGCGCTTTCACCGGCGTCGGCCGCCGTGGTGACGGGACCTGTGTAATTTATCATTCGACTGTTATCCCTTTCTCTGTAAGATTAAAACAGACCTATGAAACTGGAAAATATAATATCTGTTTTCATAATGCAATATATTAAGGTCCATTATTCTGACTTTTTAATAAGATGTTGTTCACAACATGGGTTATTTACAATGTGCTACGAGCACGTGGTGCCAGCCGCGGCAAGGCAAAAGGAGCATCCCGTTGCCTGTGTGGCGCAGTACATTGTATGTAATAATTCCACATCAGATGGTTTGGGCATCATTGGTAGATTGACACTCATATTAAATGTGAAATATGTTTACTCAATACCTTGATAATATATATGTACATATGTAAATGTTGTACTTATTTTTTCTCGGTGTAATTAATGCATTTTGTATTTCTTCCAGACATGGAGAGAAAAGGACACCCGTTGTATTAATTATATAGTTACTTAAAATAATTAGTATAGTTGCCATTGACGTTCTTAATGTAAACTGATACTGAGTTTAATAAATATTAAACATGATTCCAGATCTACACTATGTGTATGTATAATCAGCACGCAGGAAACCGATCTGTCGAATTTGACAGGTGTGAAAACTAATGCTCCCTGTTGACCAAGTTCCACATTCCAATGACGTCATATAACGCATCCTATAACATACATCTTTATTGTAGTGCAGCACACAACGGGAATACAACGAATACTATTGAAGAAATTTTTTTTTGCTGGGCCCAATATATTCCTCGGTGAAAGTCATACTGAAACGACGTGTCGTCTTGTATTGGCTGATACATTCTAACTATTTTGTCATAAATTATTCTTTCGCACGGGTTCGCACCGCGGTCGACTTCGCTGAGGCTTGTGAATAGTAATAGTAATAATAACAACAACAACATATTGAAAACAGCAACGAAGAAACTGTACATGCGAGGCCAATCGTGTGCACGGATCACTTTCTTGCCCACGGGCATATTTTTTTGGAATTGCATTTGAACACTTTGTGGAAGTTGTACTTGTGTTCCCAATAGGCGGACGTCTTGGGGTCTGCACCGCCATTAGAAACCTTTTTTACTGTGACGTAATCGCAATTCCACGAGTCAAAGGAATAACAAAAAGGCACCCCTAAGGCAGTCTGTTTGCCAAAACTTCGCAATTCGATGCACGGGGGCTCTAAGAAGCAAATTTCTTTAAAGGTGTATGTGTCGACCCTACAAAGGAAAGCTTACATTTTAATAAATACCCACACCACGGGCCCGTTTCACTAACATTCCTGACAGCTCATAAGGCCTATTTTGCTCTGTAAAATCGATTTTGAACCTTACGTATGATCGAAAATTAAAATGCGTTTCACTAACAATCCATCCTAGACACGGTCCATAAAAACGTTCCTAAAAATACCAATTTCTAAGACGACTTCACTTTTTGACTATTATAAACAACTAACCTTTACCAAGTGCGTTTTATTTTTGGTTCACTTTCACGCAGAGACCCAGTTGTTCCCTGCCAAATAATTCTTCAAAATGTTTGCGATTAAAAATTTGCTAAAGCATGATTTGTTTACACGAAATTAGCGTCGTGACCCATTGACGTGTGCGTAGCGTTTTGTGGCTTTGCGAAGGTCAAGGTTGTTGTGACACTTATTAATAAATTTTGAGCTGTATTTAACTGAACATGTGAATAGTATATTGTGTAATAATGAAGGGATCAAATCCGTTTTTCCGTCGAAGCAAGAGCAAATTATGTCACTATCTAGATCAAGGTCAAATAACTAGGTCAAGGTCAAATCTCAAGTAATTATGTCACGGTTACATATCATGTGGCGCCCCTGGTGGATATATATCGAACCATAAAATAGCGCCGTTTGGCGGATAAGTGGTGAACTAAATGTGAGTACTGTCTAAATTCGTACCTCTTGGTTTTGTAAAGTAACTCCCCCCTCATAAATAGTTTATGAGTACCATGAATTTAAATGTCAATATTGCTTGATTTCGTTGCTCTTATTTCTTTTTACTATAAAAATAAGTCAAATACGTTAATAAATAGGTCATTGCGCATGCGCAATTGTATGTTTTCTTATGTCGCGTAGGTGGTGAACCATTTTTTGGTATAACGCCCCCCTAGTCTATACATTTAGAACTATAAAATACGTAAAATCTTTTTTTTCCGTACTGTAGTGCTTAACATAGGTAATGAACCACACACAGGTCCACACACAGGTCTAAGACCTTCTGATCACGCTGATTGTATTTGTTTCCAACGTAAGTCTCTTATTAATAGCATACGTCAACTGGTTCCTGTATTAACAAAGAGGTGTTTGTCAATTTTTGTGTAGCTATGTCTGTTATTAATAACATATGTAACATTCTTTGGGACATCTTTATCAACAAAATCAAGGTCTCCCTATCTTTTAACATGAACAAATGCATTATTTTTAAATCAATGCTATAGCTTTTTACATAGGACATTTGCACTTATCTCAGTTGATTGCCTGGTTGCAAGCTGGTTTGAACTGGTATTCGCTGTGGCCGTCTGATCTACTCTACAGTCCGTTCGTGTACTTTTTATTCTGCAGTCAGCGCATGCATTTTCTACTCTGTGGTTCGTTCTTATTCGGCACGCCCATATGACCTATATGTTCTGTCGAACTTTTATAAAAAGGCCTGCCTCAGCTTTTGTGGTCATTATATCTTACATTTTGGAAGATGAACAACACTACAAATAAATTGTGTAAACCTTATATTGTGTTTTTTTTCGTAGTATAATACAACACATACTTTGGGAACCTTACTAATAGTCTTACACTTCACAACTAAAGAGAGACTATTGGTATTGTCAATATGAGGGTCGTCAATTTGCGTAAAACAGGTTCGTGTATGATATGCAAGAATCAGGAACAGTACCATGGACCAAACTTAACCACACTTAGACTAACAACTCCCATGAACCAAACTTAGATCAACGAGTTACACGAAACAAACTTAGACCAATGATCACGATTGTATATTACCTGATGAAATTAAAATTTATATGCACAGTACTGCCAACTTTGAATTTCTATGCCTCAACTTTATAAACAATGTCTTTCTTAGTCCTGACTAGTGAGACGGTTTCCCAGGAGACGGTTTCTATGAAAGTTAAAAGCTCTTTTGTTCCATAAAAACTATTTTCTCCCTTATCGAAATTGAAAATTGCGTTTCACTAATAATCAATCCTGCATACGATTCATAAAAATTTTCCTAAAATGCAAATTTTCAATTACACCACGTGTAATTGTCAGTTACACCACTCCTAAACCATCACAAACAGCTAGATTTAACTGCGTTTTATTTTGGGTCCATTTTCACGCATAGATCCAGTTGTTCACAGCCAAATAAGTCTTCCAAATGTTAGCTATTAAAAGTTTACTAAAGCATGACTTGTTTGCACGATATTAGCGTTGTGACCCGTTGTCGTTGACGAGTGCATAGCGGTTTACGGCTTCGTGAAGGTCAAGGTTGTTATTACATATGTAAACCAATTTTGAACAAAGTTCATGCGGCATCTAATTTAACATGCTCATTTCTGCATAGTACTGTAGTCGACGATACATTTCGGTTGAAGTTGGCGCTCTCTGCGATATTGTATACTGACAATTGTTAATAGTGCAAAATGTTTCGCCAGCGCCAGGCGGTGTGTCACAGAAATAGTTTCCTGCGTGATAGGGCGCCGCATTTGATAAGACTGCGTTTTAGTTCTTCGCGTGGTCATCAAAAACTAACATGTTGTTGAAAAGTGATCGATGGAACATATATTAAAACGCTTTTCGACAATTGTTTAATCTGTTTTGCCAAATTGTACGAAATATCGAAATATGGCTCTTACTGACTCAGCTTAAAGAATAATTAATTTTAAAGATCACGTTAGTGAAACGCATGTTGAAAATACTCCTTTAAATTGTCCATTATATTCTGTTTTACAATGGATTTTCCTCAAGAGCTTAACATCTTAGAGAAACCAGTTCCCAGAAATGGCTTACCAACATTACATTAACTATATCCATATACATATACTACACACACAGTAGATATTTTATCAAACATACGTAAAATACACCAATTGTAAAAGATAAATATAAATAGGTAACAAAATAGTTAAGATTTAATTCAGAGATCAGTAAATTATAACAAGTAAAAGAGATAATTAAATAAATATGTGAAATGTGATACAGAGGTATGAAAATCAACCTCTCCAAATGCAAAGTAACCACCTCATTAGATAAGCATATCTTCCTGAAAATGAAGAATTGGAGACCGAGGGAGAGTTCTGTTTCCTAGGCAGCACAGTTGCTTCTACAGATAGGGACGTTAACAGGCGAATAGCCTTAGCATCAACAGCCTTTGGTAGACTAAGAAACAACATATCTTCAAACAGAGGCATCTCAGTAAGGATGAAACCCAGGCCCTTATACTGCCTATAGCCATCTAAGGTGCAGAAACACAACGATCATAAGATACGCAGTCTCTTGAACTGTTTGACATGTGTTGCCTGCGGACTATCAGAGGTCTTACTAGGGCAGACAGATTACAAAATAGCCAGATCAGAGATAAGACATTCACACCTGAATCCATCTCAGATGTCATCAGACATAGAAGACTCCGGTTGTTTGGACATGTCTGCCGTATGCCAATCGAAAACCTCATATAGACGTATATATATATATATATATATATATATATATATATATATATATGTGTGTGTGTGTGTGTGTATATATATATATATATATATATATATATATGTATATGTATATATATATATGTGTGTGTGTATATATATATATATATATATATACTTCACAATTATATTATGAAGGGTTTCAGGTCATTAGCAGAATACAATATATTTACTTATTTTGCTCCAGGTCATCATGACCCGACTTTTCAAGGTCTAGCCATTCGGTACGGGGGCTGCCGCTCCACATCTTTATCATGATCTTGTCGTCAGTTCCGGCATTTTTCTTATCTGCGGTTTTTACCTTCACTTCGTATTCACATTCTACAACAGATTCCAGCAAATTGTCTTTACATATCTATCCATTGGGGCAACAAACAAAGGATGTTCAGTTATCTCCACAATCCACCTTTTACAGTTATAGTGATACTACAAATATGAATATAAATATGGATTCACCAAGTACCTCGGGCGATTCTCTAGAAACCCCCGGGGGCTTATTTCGAAAATCACCTATAAATAGGTAATGAATAATTGTACATTTTTTAGATTGACGCAAATAAAAAATGACAACAAGGCGTCGCAACCTAATATAAACTTACACAATCTAACACCATGAGGCAAAGTGATAAGTGAATGGTATAGCGTGCATTGGAAAATACTTTGTCAACTAAGTATCTGTGATAAAATTGAAATATGAAGACATAACACGAATGATATCATATAATATAATTAGATAGTATAACGCATTGACACATTGACATGCAATTCGTAAAAGGGCTTTAGTGCCAGGTTTAACGAAATGACAGATATCTTTTTGTTTTCTTTTCCTGTTTTTTTACATTTTAAAAACATTAAAGCCAGGTGTTGATAACAACATGCACAATACATATAATGAATATAAAGGTAAATTTCATTACATGTGTCATGCAACGATGTGTGAATCAACTGTGTACATACGTATATGTATCACATATATGTGTACATATTTGTACGCACACACACACACACACACACACACACACACACACACACACACACACACACACACACACACACACACACACACACAAATAAGGTAAGGTTTTTAATTTATGTTAAAAGAGAACTGATGTGAATTACACTACATGTGTACCTACACCCATACAGGGTAATGCCAATTCAAGTCTAAGTGAGCCTCTGTGACACGTTGGACTAAGTCGAGAGCATACTGTGAAACAACTAATCCTTATGTACTAATTGAGCAAAAACCTGACATTTTAAGTACTATTAGTATAAATGTATAATTGCTAGTGATTTGTGCATTAAAGATCAATGATACATATATTCGCTGCATGTAACGATGTTCTCTAGTACAAGCAATACCAAAAAAACTGATCGGGGAAAACGACCCTGATGTTCACATCAGTAAACACAGATTCTTTTAGACAGACAGACAAACCGATAGAGAGGCAGGCAAGCAGGCAGGCAGGCTGGCAGGCAGCCAGGCAGCCAGGCAGACAGGCAGACAACACCGTGAACAACCGCCATTTTGAAACTCAAGATGGCGGCCCTCTACTACCATTCACATATATCTTCAGACACCATTATAAACGTGTAAGGAATTATTGAATATAACATTATAATATAAATTGGTGCAGTTCGCATGATGGGTGACCATCTTGAATTCAGATGCTTATCCTGCTTAAAAGAAATTACTACCCTAATTTTTAGAAACTTTTATAACAAAATATTCCTAATGTAGTGAAAGTTTACTTACAACAAATATTCTGCACGAAATTACACAAAGGCCTACACTATGACTGTTTGCATCTTTGGTGTACGCAATATGTTGCAGCTCCAAAATCAAGTATAACTCAGAAATTGTGCCAGTTTAAAAGTTTAACTCGCGTTTATGTTGGGCTATTGCATTCCATTTTCTTTATCTTTGTGTAGTAGTTTGGTCAAAATTAAACAGAGAATCATCCATGCTAAAGGTCGATTACTATTTGAAGTGAGCGTAGGCTGATCGCGGGGGCCATGGGGCACGTGCCTTCTTAGACCATTTGAATGAGAGCCAGTTACCGTGCCCCTCTAGACCGTGGGACGTGCCCCCGTTTAGGTTAAAATAAGGTGAATTTACGGCGGTGCGGCGGCAGAAAAATTTCAACAACACGGGCCCCAGATGATCCTCTCTGGATCCACCCTTAGTGAAAGTCTTTTAAATGTGGAACCATGCTTATATAATTGCGAGAATGTCAGTGAAAAGTATCTAGTTATATTTCGTTAATAAAGAAATTAATACTTTACTCAAATTGGGTGTTTCCTTCCTCCGTCCACAACACTCGGAAACCTCAGGAAGCAGGACGAGCCATACTCCCACGAAACTGAAGCCGATGGCGAACATCGGTGACTTTCAGACACGGTTTATATACGGTATTGTTCGATCGATCCTGTTTCGGCACCGTCAGTATACGCTAAGCATTTGAAACCGGCACTCAACTCTACTCCACGTGGACGTGCGTCGTGGATGACGTCATTTCTCGGTCGGATGGTGATACTTCGCAACACTTCGAGAAAACATGATATATGAACATAGCGCGACCAGTCAGTCAAAGCTATAAGGATTGGCTCTGAAATGATATTATATATATATATATATTAGGGACTTCAAATCATGATAACGTCTCTATCGATGTTATTGTAGAAAGAAATTATAAAACGTATTTTGGGTCAGTGAATCGGGACTAGCAGAGTCAGTGCATTTGACGATTTTTGAAATATGTTCAATGTATGTACACACCACACAGTGTGCAGTTGGATTGGTAATCGGAACTTGCATTACTTGTTGAGAACATGTAACCGACTGGGAGATTTCCAGCTTGAAATAGCTGTGTTGTAACACGGGAATGTCGTAGCCATAATTGGGACATCCTTGCAAACGTCGTCAACTTTCAACTACAACGTAATTTATATTAACAGATGACGTGTGTGTGTGTGTGTGTGTGTGTGTGTGTGTGTGTGTGTGTGTGTGTGTGTGTGTGTGTGTGTGTGTGTGTGTGTGTGTGTGTGTGTGTGTGTGTGTGTGTGTGTGTGTGTGTGTGTGTGTGTGTGTGTGTGTGTGTGTGTGTATCAGATCAGTTTGAAGCTACGGCTCCGCCTCTATGCATCATTCGTTCTGCTAGTGCTGACCTATAACATGGGCATCTGGGGTATGACTCAGACGGGCATAAACCGACTCGATTCATACTTGACAAAAACTTCAAGCCGAACAGGGGCGGCTTTCGCGGGCTACCTCGGGTGACATTGCCAACGATGCTGAACTGAGACTTGAACAAAGCTTGCAACTGCGCAGTTCCGGGGACATTAGACAGCTACGTGCTCTCAACCGCGTCGAATGGCACGAACTGATAAAGCAAATCACTGAGTAGCATAAGCGAATCTAACATCATTTGAAACGCGAATATGCTTATTATGTGTATATATATTTATATATATATATATATACATATATATATATATAAATATATATATATATATATGTATATAATATATATATATATATATATGTATATAATATATATATATATATAAATATATCATCATCATCATTGTGTAGCCATAGTGTCCCGTTGTTTGAGTTTGCACCGAGTCGAAAGCCTTCTCGTAGTCAACGAAAGCGATGCAGAGCTGGATATTATATTATCGGCATTTCTCTTTCATTTGGTTTACGACGTGTATGTGGTCTGTCGTTGAGTACCTGCTTATGAATCCTGCTTCCTTTCGTGGATGGTTTTCGTCGAGTGTCTTCTCTAGCCTATTCGTTAGTATCTTTGTGAGTAATTTATAGATGTTTGATAACATACATATCGGTCTGTAGTTCTTTAAGTCTTTCTTATTTCCCTTCTTGAAGATTATCACTATATTTGCATTCTTCTATGCTGTGGGTATTCGTTTTCCTGATAAGCATTTAGTATGCAGCTTAGCCAGTGTCTTCGAGATGGTATCTTTTGTGCTTTTAATGTTTCAATGTTTGCCTGGCCATTGCCTGATGTCTTCCCATTCTCCATACCTCTTAGCGCTGCTCCTACCTCCCATGGTATTACCTCCGGTACGTCTTTCGGTTCGGTGTGCATCATGGTACTGTGTACTGTCGTATAGCTTGGTGTAGAATTCCTCTATTCGTTCCATGATCATATCTTGGTTTTGTATTTCTCTACCCTGCTTGTCTAGAAGTGTAATCAGTCTGTCTCGGACTAGTGCCTGTGTTCTTCTAACTTTCTTCAGGCTCTTTGGTACCATAATCGTTTCTCGTATGATCTCTTGTTTGTACTTCCTGGTGTCCTCCTTCGCTTTCTTTTTGATGGTCTTTCATATTTATGCGTACTCGATTTGTTTTTACGGTCGCCGTTATCCACCATTTCTGGTCCTTTCTTCATCGAAAAGTTGATAGATAAGATATCATACGAGATGATGTTGCTCATTACCAGAATAGTAATGAGCAACATCAAACTGGATGTCAAGACTGAAAGGAAGAAGTTGATAAACAAGAGACCACCGAGTGCACATGCCATATAAACCAGACGAAAAAAGATCGAATTCCAACTCGAAACTGCGACATCAGTTCGAGACACTGCAGGAACTAGACACCATGAGCGAACACATCACTGAGATAATCCAACTAAGTGCGACAAGTGTAGCCAAAGCAATCAACAGGCATGTAGTGACGAGAATATCGTCACCGAAACGAGCACTTTTGAAGAAACGACGAGATATGGTGGATAACGGAGACTGTACAATACAAATAGAGTACGCAACAAAACCGTCTGCCGTTATGAATCCAATGTTTCACTTATGGTCTGACCATTTCACTTCAAAGGGAAATAGAACAAAGACAAGTATGTCTTCCTCAGTGTATAGTAGCTACACCCACTTGCTGAAATGCGGCATATTTTGCGAAATCACGTTTTTATTACAAACCGACCTTGTAAAAGACCAACGAACCATGTGCCATGACACGTGTTAACAACTGAACTGGGCCCAGAAGGAGTTGGTAGCGTGCCTGGACATTCACGGGAAACAAATGCTGCGTGTTTATTTTTTATAAATGTTCCGCGTCATCGCCAAAATGCCAGCTTTCATGTTATCGGAGATTTCGGTAGAATCTTCCACTTTGAGTCCACAATCTGAGTAAACCACTGACGATAAAAATTGTAAATGAGGTTGCAAATGGTTAGTTTTCTATTAACTCGTTTAGGTTAAAACACAAAATGTTGCTATTTGTTTCTTTTTAATTTGCAATTGAACGTTTAGCATACGGGGAATATCCAAGAAATAATAACATTATTTCATTTGAAGTATGCAAGAAGCCGTCAGTTAATGTTCTTCAGTTGTTTGGTCATGGCGTACAAGGCAATGTGCTCGAGAAGACGTCAGTTGCCGTTCTTCAGTTGTTTGGCCATAGCGTACAAGGCGGAGTGTACACAAAGTTGTCAGATGACGTTCTTCAGTCGTTTGGCCATGGCATACACGGGGAAGTGTTCTAGAAGCCGTCAGTTGACGTTCTTCAGTTGCTTGGCCATGGCATACAAAGCAGAGTGGCGGTTGCTGAGAAGTTTACGCGGCGTGTCGAACTCTCGGATCTGACCGGCGTCCAGAACCATCAGTCTGAAATAAATATGATTCTTATATATATATATATATATATATATATATATATACGGGGTAAATATATATATATATACATTATATAGTTTGTAAATTTATATAATCTGAAATCATAAATACTTATTTCAATACTTATTTCAACTGTACAAATGCCACACGTCTGCTCGAGGATGTCCATTTTACACTGCCTGGCGTTGTTGTACCTGTCGTACTGGAGGACCGTGTTGAGGCGGTGGGCGACCGTGATGACGGTGCAGTCGGCCAGCTCCCGACGGATCGTACGCTGTATCACCTGGTCCGTGGCCACATCGACCGCAGCCGTCGCCTCGTCGAGGATCACGATCTTTGTCTTTGCCAGCAGCGCCCGGGCGAGACACAGCAGTTGACGTTGCCCGACACTGCGCAAGGAAAACACAAGTAACACCGCGTGGACTAAGGCCACTAGCTTACATATGGGGAGGGCATTGAGTAGTGGTCTCTTTGGTAATCACAAAAATCTACATTTCCCGTTACTTCATTACTGCTATCATGGAAAACTACTGGTTCATCAGTCTGATAACCTACACTAAACACTGCCGAAACGTAACAATGAAAACAGGTAAACAAAATTGAGAAATAAGAAAAACATTACCTTACGATATATACAAGAAACTTGTCAACAACACAATTTCAATGGAAAGGCCTTTCAATAAACGAAGCTCCTGGTATGTTCCCTAGGATAAATTTATACCTGTACAAACAGTCGAAACCAACGCTGAAACAAAATCGTTGTGAACAGGCACCCAAACTCACCTTAACGAGTCTCCATTCTCACCGACGTCATAGTTCAGTGTGTTTGCCATCGCTGCCACTGTCGTTTCTAGGTTTGTTTTTCGCAATGCCGACCAAATCTGTGAGTCGCTGTATCGTCCGAACGGATCGAGATTGTCTCTGAGCGAACCGGAGAACAACACTGGATCCTGATGGAGGAATGTATGTGGTAAAAGTAACCCACGGTTAATTCGTACCAATCCTCAACTTGTTACACACTACAATTGAAGTGAATTAGCATGCACATTAACAGTGATAACACAATCATCATCACCTCAACACACACACACACACACACACACACACACACACACACACACACACACACACACACACACACACACACACACACATATTCAAATTTAACTGTGCCCTTGTTATTTATCATATATACCGGTAGGCATGCACGCGCACACACACACACCAAGTCATATGAAATCCGTTTTAAAAACTTATTGTGCATGCCTGTATACCGCCCAGTTATGGAGTACCTATAGGCTTAAGACCATGAACCGATTAAATGTAGCCTACAACAATTCACTGAGAATCCTTTAGGGATCCCAAGATATTCTAGCGCGAGTGAAATGTTTGCGTATACAAACATGCCAAGTTGTCAATATGTTATAAGGAGGAGTATATATATACATTTATGAAAGGTACGAAAAAAATTCACAAGGTTTTGTAAATAGTGACATGATCTGTTCGTCTCTGCTGCAGAAAAAAATGGATGAAACAATTTTGTTTTATGTTATTATACAAATTATTCATGATATGGCTTCTATAACATGCACACATTTGTGTTGAGTAGCTTTGTGTCTTTTGTCTCTCTTTCTCGTGTTGGTGTTATTTCATGTATGCCTATGGAACTTTCTTATATTAAGGACTGAGTCTGAAATAAACTTATTTTATCTTATCGTCGCGAAACTATCTTAATTTGTACATATGATGTAGAAATCTTCTGTTTCTGTATTATATATAATATTATATATATATATATATATATATATATATATATATATATATATATATACCTGTGGTATGATAGTTAGCTTGGTTCTCAGGTCATGTAGACCGATATCTGAGACACAGACGCCATCGATAACGATTTGCCCATCGGCAGCTTCGATGATTCGAAACAGCGCCAAAGTCAAGGACGATTTACCGGCTCCAGTGCGACCAACCACGCCAATCTGCAAGAGAAATCGCATGATTGAATAATCTGTATGACTATATCACTGTTTTTCTTCGCACCAGGAACACTTCCAAGCCTTTTTATGATTATGTTGTACAAGAAGCAGTCAAATTTATATAGTTTTAGTGACAACACAAGTATAGTCATAGTTGATCCGGAGATGATTCATAAGACCCAATCTTTAGTATAGATCTTAATGGACAGGTCTGAGGTTCCGAGAGGAAGTGGAATTTGCAGGTCTTGGCTCAGCTGCTTGCCCTTTCTTCGTTCTCCTCTGTTATATCGCAGATTCGTCGTGTATTTAATACTTCCAAGGTGTCCCTATTACGTCCAGAAAATATTGTGTATTCACCAACGTATTATCAATAAGGTATTTTGCCAGTCGTTGAACTTGAGGTTCTGAAGTCAGATACGTCAATTTATCAACAACTGGGCAAGTTCGTTCACTTCACGCTGTTTCGTTCACTCAGCTATATGGACTGTGGTGGATATTTGTGTACGAATAGCAATTGTGGCGTGGTTGAATGCTTCCCAGATAACTCAATGTAGTGGTAAATTGGACAGGTCTGTCAGGGAGCGGAGAGTAAAGAGTGTTGAATTGTTCTTTGGAGTGGACACCGCACTATACAAGAATTAACCCATTACCCTCCACTGCCACGTCTCTGCTTCGTTCTGTGTACGGTCTGTTTCAAATTATACCTTGCCTATTGGATGCTGCTGCGCCAAAATAGACAATCGGTAGCAAGTTCCTTCCAGTTGAATGACACAACACAATGTATAGTGAAAGTAATTGGCGGGCGGCCAAGGCATTTTTTGTTACGAGTAGCCAACCATCTTAGATATTCTCTATTTAAGTTACTGATAACGGTATGGTTTGTTGGACTTTCTGAATTTGGATTTTTAGGTCAGAAAACAGGTTGTAAAATTTGACATAAATTTGATTAAAATGGTACTATGGTTCTGTAAGACATAATAACAATGTTACATGTTTTCAAATCAGCTTACTGTTTCTCTTTCTATTTAGACTACACATTACGCAATCGGAGTTTCTATCGGTCAGATTTGAGACTTTTGGCCAGATATTGGTCATTTTTGACTAAAATGAACTAACGCAACCATATTAACCGTTATTTTCAGGATGTAATCAGTGCGTTAGAACTGTCCAACCATTTTAGGTTTTGTCCACACATATCATTGGTTATAGTATATGGCGTTTGCAAGACACGATTTAGATTGTTTGGTTAGTTATGGATAATTTTTGCTTAACATCAAATTTTACGAACAATTTGCAAAAATCTGTTTTCCCACATGATGCCTACTAATTATGTTGTAAGTCGCCAATCAGGTACCGGTTGTGTAAATAGGTCACTGGTTACACAGTAGGTTTTTTTGCCTGTCAGGTTTTGGATTTTTTGTTTAATACGGGTTATTTAACCAAATAAACAAAATGTGATTAAATAACTATTTATGCCTCATATTTCAGGGCGTAATATTTGTTGTTAACTTGTCAATCATTTCATAATTTTGGCCACGTTTTCAATGTTTTTGGTTTTGGAAGAGACACACCTATGCATTCACAATATACACTTGGATATATCCAGAGCGGCACAATCTGCCAACGATATCAGATTGTTTTTACTTATATTAATTGGTATAGTATAATGCATTCATAATATGCATCCACATCCAAACGGATGTGGGACACCACACTATTTGCAGATGAACACTTTTATGTGCTCAATGTAGTGTCATCTCATCCAACATTACCAAGTACAACCCAATAGTTCGTCTTACTGAATCTGGCCAGTGATGTTATGGAGTCGCAACCTATAAATTTCACGCGTGGAAGCCAAGAATGCTCTCCGTTGCTTTTCTTTTGCTGATCTGCACCCCTCACCATCCAAACTTCACATTCTTGCTTGTCGCAAATAAAGAGAAGCAGCAAGAGGTAAACGCATGTGTCTATGTACACGATCACTATCCTGTTGAACGTGCTTGGCAGTGCATTATGTGCACGTAACACGAGTCTCGTGTCTGTTTCTTTACTTAAATGCACAACATCTCTAACATTTGATTTTGCGCTTTTGTTGTTTTGAAATCCCCCACCCACGACGAGTTCACATCCATCGGATATATAATGGACGAGAAAGTGAGCCAGGTCAGGATTGTTTTCATCTAGGGACTTGAACGGACTCCACACTTTAGGCAAGGGGATGCTATCTCGCTTTTGGTCTGCCGATAGTATAATCATCGTCAGATCGTTCAGGAAATGATCTAGAGAATCACCTCTCTACTGTAATAGTTGAAGGTGTTCTTTCGATGATTTCTTCAAAGATAT
Source organism: Escarpia spicata (assembly GCA_963995525.1). Classification (NCBI taxonomy): domain Eukaryota; kingdom Metazoa; phylum Annelida; class Polychaeta; order Sabellida; family Siboglinidae; genus Escarpia; species Escarpia spicata. Next base: position 69,799,157 of record OZ023206.1, on the reverse strand, counting down.
CAAAATCCAATAGTCACCTTGTGAACCATTAATGTGTTATAACCATTAATGCACATTAAAACAATCTGATGTGGTTGGCAGATTACAACACTGATTACATCCTGTCACATGAGGTGTAAAATGGTTACTTATTAATTTGTTAACTAAATGTTGCAATTTCTTAGCTAAAATGTCCCATATTGGACCTAACATTAAGCAATTGGCAGCTAAAAACTCATTATGTAATCACTCACCCACGTATAGAAATGTCAAATGTGTAACATATGCAGCAGGCCACACGCAGGCTTTTTCCCAATTTTGCGTCAAATTTGATATTCCGCAAAAAAGGGCTCGTAATGGGCACAAAACACATAGAGGCGTTCATATGCAGGTTATGTGCTGTTGTCCACATCCACTTGCAGGTTTCAATGAAGCTGGGCATGTTAATGTTTGAAAGGGGCACCAGGATCTGGAAAGGCAACCACCAACAAAATGTGCATTGGGATTACATTTAGCTCGTCCACATTTCTGGCAAAGGTGTGAATTATACACTATTTTGTTCCGCTGGGTCAGTAACTTTTTTACATGTCCGTAACTGTCTACATTTTGGGGTATAACACATTTACAGCAGTATTCATGTCAGCTAATCGTTCAAATTAGCCGTTGTAATAACCAAACTCTTGACAAAAAGTAATGACCCTGAAATGTTATCACAGAACGCGGCGCTCCGAAATTGCGCACGTTTAATGAACTATATCGTTAATAATAAATCGCCCAGGACGTACCTAAAGGTGATGTGATGTAATCAAAACTAGATTCCATCAGTAATGCAGACATTGTATCTAAACAAATTACGCTGATTGGATTTTGGAGAAAGGTAGAAATCTGCGGCGTAAAACCTTTTTGAAAGATATGAGACGTGAGGTCCGGCTGGGATGCAGGCAGATACAAGTATGTAAAGAGTTGAACCATCATATACAGGGGTGGACGGGTGTTTGATCAACATTTCTTGCAATTCCTGATATCTTTATTGAGCTTGTAACTCGGGGATGCGAGTTCAAATGCAGTACTATCTCCTGCAGCTGCAGTCGGAGTAGCCCAATCATATGATATGAGAGGGTGCCATGGGTGCATACGCATCCCTCCGCTGAGACAATTTTGCTTCCCGCATCGTAAACTTTGAAACGTGTGGCCATCGATATGATATGATTGGCACGTTGCATCACATCGATTACACCCTGACATACAATGGATAATTACTCAAATAAACACAATTGTGGCTATTTGTTTGAATAACCTATCTATAGCAAAAAATCCAAAACTTGGCCGCCTACTGTGTAACCAGTGATATATGTACAGAACCAGTACCTAGTTGGCGATGTTTAACATACCCACGTAGTAGGCCTCATGTAGACACACTAGTTGTTAGACTAATTTTGTTTGAAATTTGATGTTAACCAAAAAATCCAAATTGTGTCTAGCAAACTCCATATACGATAACCGTTGATATATGTGGACAAAATCTAAAGTGGTTGGAAAGTTGTAACCCACTGATTAAATTCAGACAAAAATAATAGTTAACAGAGTTGCTTAACTACATTTTGGTCAAATTTTCATTTTGGGGGAACAAATGACCCATACCTGGCCAAAACCCTAAATTAGACCGGCAAAAACTCCAATTGTGTAATGTGTGGCCTATGTAGAGAAATGTTAAGCTGGAAATATATAACATTGTTTTATGTCTTATAAAGCCATGATACGGTTTTGATCAAATGAATGTCAAATTGTACATAAAATCCCGTTTTCTGACCTAAAATTTAAAAATAAGAAATTCCAACAACCCATACCGTAACCAGCAACGTATATGCCTATGAACATTTTTTCTGAGCACTTTTCTCGTTCTTGGCCGCCCGTCTAAAACAATGTTTCATATTGAACACACTGTTCTAGCCTACCCTGTGAATGAATGACTTTGGGTATGTGCGCCAAATCACTTTGAAACTCTTCAAATGACGCACTGTGTGTATGTGTGTGTGTGTGTGTGTGTGTGTGTGTGTGTGTGTGTGTGTGTGTGTGTGTGTGTGTGTGTGTGTGTGTGTGTGTGTGTGTGTGTGTGTGTGTGTGTGTGTGTGTGTGTGTGTGTGTGTGTGTTGTGTCTGTGTCTGTGTCTGTGTGTGTGTGTGTGTGTGTGTGTGCGTGTGTGTGTATGTGTGCGTGCGTGCGTGTCTGTGCGTGCGTGCGTGCGTGTCTGCGTGCGTGTTCGTGTGTGTGTTTGGGGATGGGTGGGTGGGATAATATATGTGTGCGTGCGTGAATGTGTGCGTGTTGGTGTGCGCGTGCGTGTAGCGAACTGTCGTTCATAACACTTTTTTTAAATAAAGTGTCTAGCCCGGTAATAAATGTATGTCATGTTATGTTGTATCATTGGACTATCAAAGTTGAACATTAAGGGTCAGACCTACTTCCAGTATTCCAAATAATACAATATAAAATATATTTTCGAATGTTGTTTTACAGAAAGGTTATTGCGTATGATTTGCAAATAATATTTCACACCTAATAATACCTTTTCTTTCGGCGCGATCTGAGCAGATATTCCCCGCAAGACAAGACATACCCCAGGACGATATCTTGCTGAGTAACGTCGGAATTCGATGGCACCTTGTTGAGGCCATGTGGCCGGGGGTGTACGGTCAGGTACGTACCAAGGAGCCTGCAAATCCAATTTAAGAAGTCCTGTAAATTTACATGATTTCAACTAAAACGTTATTGTGTCATTGTATGCCTTTAGAGAAAGGTGTTTCATTTCTAGCGGCACTGTTGAACCTCGTTTTATGGTCAACTCGGTAATACAGCCACCTCCCAAATAAGGTCATCCTTGTTTTGTAAAGTCCCTAATTATTGCTATATTATTGTGTAACGTTTAGAAAATTAGTCCCGCGAATAAGGTCACCTCACTATTATGGTCATTTTTGCCCAGTCCTGAAGTTCACCTTAATGATGAGATTCCACTGTACATTTAAGCGTAGCGTTAAAGTAGAACATGATATAATTTGCTTACATAGTGTACCTTAAATAACGTGATCTTGTATTTTTGTATCGAACTGTTACCAGAATGGCCCTTCTGGTAGTTAAATTGTGACATTAAAAGCATACAAACATAAATACACAGAGTATGCATTCCACGAAGTCTAACCATTTTAAATACAAGTTTGGATACCAGAAGAAATGCCCCTACTCTGCAATGTTGTGTCTGTTTACACAGATGGGCTGTCATGCTGCCATGCTATACCTCGCTAGTGACGCCGCTGTATTCCTTGATCCTTTCTACGGAGACCATGTTTGCTTCTAATTCTGCAGCATTCCTCAGGCATAAATTGATACAACCGGTGACCTGAAGATAATTCAATAATTTTGAATAACAGTATTTCCCATCGGATAGACGCAATCAAACTGTATAGGTATACGGGTATGTGTCTTAACTAGATTACGTGAATATCCTGACTAACTAGCAGGTTAAGGTGTTTGTCACTTCGACGCAATTTGCACAAATATCAACTTGCATAACAGTTATAGTATAATGACTATATACAATATGTCAACTCCACATATATAAACATTTAGTAATAATTACATTAATAATAACATTATTATTATAAAGTTATAACACGATATTCAGTCTGGCCTGCTCGAAGCCCTTTACACAACACTCCCTCGTAGACCCGTTCATTCGAACAGTATCCCGACTTTGGAAGCATTCTGTCACCGCAACAGTTACTCCGTGAATATTATGTGTACGCAAACACCCAATACTCTCTACAGACAGGTACACATTCACAGAGCTGAAAGAACAAGAGGTGGTCTTCTGTGGTCGCTAATTAAGGCAAGCTAAATATCTCCAGGTAAAGCCAAAGTACTGCCGCAGTGGCGTCCTTTGGAGACAGAGCTGCAGCAAACAAGTCAGTAACTCCAAATAACTACATTCTTGAGTTTTGAAATGCATCGCCGATTGGTAGATCAAAGGTCAAAAGTTCAAGGAAGGGAATTAACATACAAAAAGAAGAATTATCCTCGGTTCCTAGAAACAGACAGCCCCAAAGGTTAGTGTGCATATATATATATAATATATATATATACATACATGCATACATAGAGACATACTGACAGACAGACCGACAGACAGACCGACATACATATAGATAGATAGATAGATATATAGATAGTTAGATAGATAGATAGATAGACAGACAGACAGACAGACAGACAGACAGACAGACACACAGACACACAGACAGACAGACAGACAGACAGATAGATAGATATATAGACAGACAGACAGACAGACAGATATATAAATAGTAGTAGACAGAGCGTAGTCTTGAGAAATGATGCTGATTCGCTCTGTTTTCAGTTTCTGGAAATGTGGCAGCGTCCGCTGTGGCTGTGCTGTCCAATTCGGGAGTGACAGCCCCTGCCGCAGCCAGAACAGACGAAACCGGATGACAGTGGTGGTGCACCTTGTTGTTTGTGCCGCAGCCTCTTCTCATCCGCCTGCTGGCGTTTCTTTCCGTCAGCCCACCCAATGCCTCCATATACATTCTGACGCCAAGTAGTGCGATTTTCGGACACTGTCTCTCAGTCTTCGGAGCTGATATCACAGGCTTTCAGATCGCGCTTGCAGAGGTCCTTGAAACTGAGGGCTGGGCGTCCCACTGTCCTCGCACCAGTGGCGAATTGTCCATAGAGGATGTCTTTCGACAATTGGCCAGCCTCCATTCATTGTAAGTGGCCCAGCCAGCGGAGACGTCTCTGGCTCAGGAGTGATTACATGCTGGGGATCCTAGCACGGTCCAGTGTGTCGCTGTAAGGGACACAGTCCTGCCAAGTGATACCGAAGATGCACTTGAAGCACCACATGTGGAAGGTGTTGTGGCAGCACTCCTGGTGTATGCAGGTGGTCCACGATTCGCTGCCATAGAAAAGGGTGCTCAGCACACAGGCCTGGTAAACTCTCATCTTGCTTTCTCAGTGAACATCGTATTTTCCCATAGTCTTTTGGTCAGCTTTTCCTTAGTGGCTGCAGCCTGTCTGATGCGCCTGTTTATCTCAGTGTCCAGCGAAAGGTTGTTGAAGATGACATTGTTTGACCAGAGGTAGGTGAAGTCGTCTACAACCTCCATGATGTAGTCATTGATCTTGATAGAGGGGACTTGGCTGGCATCCCGCGCAATGGCATTCGTTTTCTTCAGGCTGACAGTGAGTCCAAGCTCTCTGCAGGCATGTGCAAAGTTAACAACAAGCCTCTCCTGAGTGGGAAGTGAATGTTGCATCACCCTCAAACAGCAGCTACCTGATGCACACGTTTGTCGCCTTTATTTTGGCACGCAGACGTGCCAAGTTGATCAGCTTCCCATCAGATCTGGTGTGCAGGTAAATGCCGGCTGAGGACGAGACGAAGGCATAGAACAGCAGACGGGGAAGGGTTTCGATGTCGAACCGTCACACACATATGTGCCTTTCATGTTTTCATGGAAGGAAACCGCCATGCTGCGAAGGTTAGGAGGGCAGCCGATCTACTCAAGCAGGTGGAAGAGTCCTTTTCTGCTGACAAGATCAATGGCGTTCATCGACCTAACTAAGGCTTTTGAAAGCCTTAGTTAGGTCGATGAACGCTATGTACAGGGGCATTCCCTGCTCTCTGAACTTTTCTTGGAGAGGGCGTACTGAGAAGAGATCACATCAATGGTGGATCTTCCTGCTCTGAACCCGCACTGAGATTATGGGTAAACACGACAAGCAAGTTTCTGAAGTCTGATTAGCAAGATCCGAACAAAGGCCGACCCCACAATGCTCAATAATGATATGCCCCTTTAGTTGTTGCATGTGCACTTGTACGTAGACGTGCACAAGGTGACAATTGTAGCATCCCGCATTTGTCGAAGTACTGCTCATTCATACTATTACTACTACTACTACTACTAATAATAATAATAATAACTAAGTAACTAAACTAAAAGTAACTTCTTTTGCAAATAAATCCTCGGAAAGCAAGCTTAGAGGCGCATTAATACAAAATGTTTAGTCAATATCAGAATCGATAAGCCATATCAAAGTCGTCAACAGATGGATAATTACGCCTGGGAGCTATGGTGGATACGCAAGGTTATAAGGTGAGTTTTTAAAAGACGGCGAAATTATATAGTATTTTCAAATGATCTAGATTTAACAAGATGGCCACCCAGAGAATTAACTATAGATGGCAAGTTGACAAGGAAGCCCTTTGGCTTATCGAGAGTCCAACCCTTTTATCTACGTGCATAGCGCCCTTCTGAGGTATGTGTCGATTTTATTTTTAAACATATTCACGCTACTATCACCCACACAACCAGCAGATAATATGTTCCATTCATTTACAGTCCTTCGTGAAAATGGGATCTTTCTTATATCTAATCTACACTGCTCCTTTACTAATGTAACTTAATATCGTCTAGTCCTTCTATCTTTCGTAACTGATACAAAATATTTCTATCAATATTTTCATAACCATTCAATATGTTGTACATTTCTATCTGGTCTCATCTCAATCCCCTGGTCTCTAGTGTTGTTAAGCCATATTCGTTCAGGCGTATTTCATAACTAAGATCCCTCAGTTTTGGTATAATTTAAGTCACTCTCCTCTGTACTATGTCTAGCATATCTATGTTCTTCTTGCGATATGGCCTCCACGCTTGTATACAATATTCCAAATGTTGTTTTGTACAGTGGTATTATTAGTTCTTTTTACGTATACGCTATATTTCGCGTAATTAATCCAAGGATATAAGTTCCCTTTGAAGCTGCAATTGCGCACTGCTCTGAAACCTTCATGTCAGCACTAATGGTTAACCCTAAGTCCTTTTCTTTTACAGTAGCACTTAGTACAGTACCCCCATTGTATATTCTACATCTTCGTTCCCATGTCCTGTGTGGAGGTATTTACATTTCCCCAAATTTAACAACATTTGCCACTTTTCACACCATTTCATCAACCTATCAACATCATCTTGTAAATGTTGTCTATCGCCATCACTTTTAATACTTCTAAACACTTTTGTATCATCCGCAAATTTCAACACCTTGCTTGTTATATCATCGTCCAAATCGTTGATGTATATTAAGAATAATATAGGTCCTAGTACTGATCCCTGTGGTACCCCACTCAATACCGATTTCCAGTTTGAAGCCTCCCATTCAACTACTACATGTTGTCTTCTGTCAATCAGCCATTTTTCTATCTAGTTTATTATACCATTTCCTATGCCATGGGCCTATAGCTTAAGCAGTAATCTTTGATGTGGCAGTTTGGCGAAAGCTTTTTGAAAATCCCAATAGATGATATCTACTGGTGATCCATCGTCTACCCACTTAGTGATATCTTCCAAAAAACGTAACATATTTGTTAAGCATGACCTCGCTTTTAGAAAACCATGTTGAGATGGGTTCATCAAGTTATATTTAACAAGAAAATCCACCATGTGATCTTTTATTAGTCTTTCTAATAACGTGCAAATCACTTATGTTAAACTCACTGGTCTGTAGTTCTCTGACTTATTTGTGGAACCTTTTTTAAATAACGCTATAATATTTGCTTCTTTAAACTCAATGAGAAGGAGCATAACACTAAGTAAAGGGAGCATATTCCAGAGAGTTAGTGCAGCAATAGAAGATGCCCTAGTTTTAATATCAGTATAGACTTTACGCACAAAAAGGAAATCAGCAATAGATGATCCAAGCTGGATAGCTTTTCTACAGGAGTAAGCAATGAATATAAATACGCTGGTTGCTTACATGAAAGTGCCTAGTAGGTAACGGTACAGATTTAAAAAATAATACGATATCGGACAGGAAACCAGTGCAAATACTTCAGAAAAGGCACTGAGTGAGAAAACTGCGGAGACCGAGTCACAACCCTAGCTAAGCAATTCCGTACACGTTGTAACCTAGTGATATCCTTAAGGGCAATATTGTGGAAAAGGGAATTCCAATAGTCAAACATACTAGTAACAAGTGCAGTTGCGATAGTTTTTGTAACAGAAAGAAGAAAATAATGGCGTATACGTCGTGAATCACGAATATGATAATAACAGCAGCGACAAGTTTGAGAAGTATTTTGTCTAAAATTGAAATTATCATCAAAGGTTACTCCGAGATTTCGTGCTGAAGGTGCAGGCGTAACATACTGACCAAGCATTCCACTTATGCCTGTCACTCCTACTGGGGCATAGGCCGCCAACAACTGTTCTCCAGCGTCCACTGTCCTGGGCCATTTTCTCCAGTTGGTTTCAGGTGTACCTATCCTGTTGGTGTCTGCTCCAAGTTCTCGGCGCCAGGTGTTTCGTGGTCGACCTCATTTCATCTTTCTCTGCGGGTTCCAGGGCAGCGCTTGTTTGGTGAGGTTTGTGTCTGGTTTCCGGAGTGTGTGCCCGATCCATTCCCATCTTCTTTTCCTGATCTCCTCATCCAAAGGAAGTTGACTGGTCCTCTGCCACGTATCCACATTTCGGATTTTATCTGGCCAATGAATCCGAAGTATTCTTCTCAAGCAGTTGTTGGTGAAGGTTTGCAGCCTCTTGATGGTTGCCTTTGTTGTCCTCCAAGTCTCGGACCCATAAAGTATAACAAATTGCACATTGGAGTTGAAGAGCCTGACCTTAGTGTGGGGTGTAATGGATTTGGTATTCCAGATGTTCGTGTGTTGTAGGAAGGCTGTTCTGGCTTTGCCAATTCTTGCTCTGACGTCGGCACCTGTTCCTCCCTCTTTATCGATGATGCTTCCACTTGTTCAAGAGCACTTCATTGTAGCGTGATTACTCTGTTGGTGGCGTTGATGCGAATGGTTTTTGTTTTCCCTTTATGGATGTTGAGGCATATTTGGAAAATGTGCTTGCCAACGCTTTTGTTTTGTCTTGTATTGTATATGTTGGTAGTTGTGAGAAAGTAGAGCTATGTCATCTGCGAAATCCAGATCGTCCAGTTTCTTCCACAACTTAAAGCTGTGCAGGATACGCCATACCATAAAGACAGGCGACTTTTGAGAATGGCGTGATCAATTGTATCATTCCAGCAGAGACAGAATAGTTGATGTAGGTGCTGTAGTAAAGCTGGCTTTCCACGTTTGATCGCTTCTGGTAGTATGCTGCCACTCACTTGTGCCTTGTCGCCAGAGAGGGAGTCGATAGCTTTGCGCAGGTCCTAGTGTGTTGCTAGGAAGTTATTCAGAGCGGAACGTCTGCCAAAGACGATGTCAAAGTGGTGCCATTTATGAGATATGGGATGCTTCAATGACACTCTGAGCTGAAGCTTTGATCATTGTCGTTCATCCTCCCAGTGCCGTGGTGTCTAATGCTCCTGGGCTGAGCCTACTCTGGCATTCAAATCGTCAAGAAGGATGATGGGCTCAGCATTGGGAATATTGATAATCAGGCTGTCAAGCTCATCGTAGAAATTATCCTTGATGTCTTCGGAAGCCCCCAATGTAGGGGCGTAGATGTTAAAAAGTTGGACAAACCCTGCATTCGTGGTGAGACGGATAGGCAGTATGCGCTCAGTGCTGCCAGTGGGTGGCTCCACAAAATCAAGGAGAGTGTTCTTGACAGCGAAACCAACTCCGATTACGCGAGGTTCCTCGGGATCTTTCCCTTTCCAGAAGAAAGTGAAGTTCTCTTCCCTGAGAGATCCATTGGAGACAACTCTGGTTTTCTGGACAGCGGCGATGCTGACATTTAATCTGGCGAGCTCTCTATGCATAATGGCTTTTTTCCTGCTGTCGTTTACCTGTTGTAGATAATTTGATATACCAGGACACATGGTCCGTACGTTCCAGCTTGCGAAGCGAAGTGCTGGATATTTCTTATTTTGTTTCGTGTTTTGCCTGGTGCAGTGTTCCATCTGCTTGTTTTGCCTAAACACTAAGCTCCAAGCACCAATTGAAGCAGAAATATGTTGGCGGATTAATACCTTATTGACCATGCGTCCTGGTATATCAGATGACATACAACAAGTAAACGACAGCATGAACACATCCATTATCTATAGAGAGCTCGCCAGATTAGATGCCAGCATCGCCGATAGGGGCTAGCCAGCTTAGGCGAGCATAGCTGAGCAGTGAGACGCGATGATCTCTCCCACTGTCAGAGACAACCCGTATCGCCCGTTTTCTACGCCAATCCAGTTGGGTTCTTACTCGTAACTGCTGTCTCCCGTGTTAATTCCGCACTGTAAAGTGAGGCTATGGTGACCTCTCCAGGGCGCAAGCCTCGGCAAAAGTGTATGAGATCCTGGGCTGCACAGGGTCCCTTTCTCAGCCTAACTAGTGGAATCCAAAGGAATGACGTTTGGCACCAGCTGAAGGAGTTGCCGGAATTGTGACAGCATGATCACCAAGCCGTTTTCGGGTCTCCACTCCAGATTTGTGTAGGGCTTACTCCCTTAGCCCTTCTCAAGAATGAATGTGGCCGCAAGGCAGTGGAAGTTTGGAATTAGAGTTACCTTCTCTTAGGTGGACAACCAGCCAAGGTTTACGAGCCCCACCTGCCCGCTGAATTTACCTAGTACTATTTGCCCATAGATGGGAGTTGGAATGGCACAGCATCACGACGTGTCCACACACTGATGGGCCATGCACAAATATATAGATGCGACATATATTAAGCGACACTTACTTGCAAGGCATACGTTAGAGCCAGTCCTGCCACTCCAGCCGAGAGGGATCCTCTCTCAAACACGACAAGTAGAGACACAAGCAAGATAAATATTGCTGCTACGGATTCTATCAACACACCGAGCCATCTGCAATATACGTCGATAAATTTACACCTGAGCAGGTGTAAATACGAGTGGTAATACTTTATTGTGAATAGGGTAAATCTGCTTTGTAGGAGTAATGGTTGCATAAAAAGGAGGACATACATTACCTCAGCGGCTTATTTCAAAGTTTACATATATACGGCATATTTGTGCGCTTAATTCCCGGCAACCGAACACACAGGCACTTTAATCGAATGGGTTGGTCAATGTTGATATTATTGATGGGCAATATTAAAGTTGATAACGAAGGATGGATATGCCAAGAATCTAAGCAGAATAAGCACGATTAAAATTATGCATGACGTTAGCAAATTAAAACGAAAAACATCAATAGTAACATTGAAATATATACAAACGTAAATAAGATTACGAATTTCTACACAATTTAAAATACGTTTCTTTGTCAACTGACCTCACACAGTTGATGGAAAGATACCAGGCTCTCTGACTGCGGTCAACGAGGTTATCGAAGGCGGCGGTGAACTCGATCTGTCTACGATAGGCACGGACTGACGACAGTCCCACCAAAGTGTCCTCGAAGAAGCTATAGATGGGCGAACGACTGACGGAGTCGAATCGTCTCAATTGCCTCAGGTTGGCGGAGAAGACGAGCTGAAGGAAAGACAAGGTATACTGCTTGGACCGCTTTGTATAATATAGAGAAGATAGTATTAGTCTCGCAAGCACCTAAATTTCCAGATATACTTATTTATTGTGTAGACATGTTTCATCTCTACGGAAATGTACCGCTTTTTTGCCAAACGTAGATTCCGTCTATCCAGCCAAGGACGTATTAAAAGACGGGTATGATCTTGTATGATAAATCAGGTGTTTGAAACTCATGCAGGGATCCATCACAATACAAATATAATAGTGAGCGGGTGAGCGGGTGAGCGGGTGAGCGGGTGAGCGGGTGAGCGGGTGAGCGGGTGAGCGGGTGAGCGGGTGAGCGGGTGAGCGGGTGAGCGGGTGAGCGGGTGAGCGGGTGAGCGGGTGAGCGGGTGAGCGGGTGAGCGGGTGAGCGGGTGAGCGGGTGAGCTGGTGAACGGGTGAGCGGGTGAAGGGTAAGCGGTTGAGCTGGTGAACGGGTGAGCGGGTGAGTGGGTAAGTGGGTGAGTGGGTGAGTAGGTGAGTGTGTGAGTGTGCATGCGTGCGTGAGTGTATAAACAGGTGTTTTACCCATCCAACGATCTGAGTTTGATTGCTAAAATACCTTTAAGAATTATCCACTTTTTACCTTTAAATACAAATCTTCATAATCAATAGTCATACCTTCGCAAATACGAAGATAATACCAAAAGGAATAAGGACTGCAGCAAACACCGGGAGCGAGTACATGATGATGCCTATCGTCGAGATAAACGGCACCAGTGTCATGAGAAAGATACTGGTGAAGCCAGGCAAACTTGAGTCGACGATGTCCATGTCTTTGGCGAAGCGGTTCACAATGCGACCGATAGGCGTCGTGTCGAAGAACGAGAGCGGAGCGTGCAAGATGGCGTCGAGAAGTGCTGCGAATAGTTTGGAAGATGCCGAGACAGAGCCAAAGGCAAAGGCAAACGACTGCATCGACACGAAGAACACTGGAATGTAATATGTGATACGGATTGAACGGAAGATTGGGTGTTTTAAATTGATATACAATGAATTTTGTATGTATGTATGTATGTGTATGTGTATGTGTATGTGTATGTGTATGTGTATGTATGTATGTATGTATGTATGTATGTATAGATGTATGTACGTATAGATGTATGGACGTATATATGTATGTATATATATATGTATATCCTTCGATAATCGTCACATTATTGTCCCGGTATATTCTTTTATATATAGAAAATCCGCACATCTAGTATATTGCTCATAAGCAGACTGTTGGACAAACGACACGAGTAGTCATTTTCTGCAACAGTATTTTCTACACAAACTACCCCACATCAAGGGTACAGCCTATATTTTTGTTGGTGACACTTACGTTGTAACACCCCAAATCCTCCGTACGTGCCAAGTCTCATGTATTCACGTTCACGGTCACGTGTTCCGTTCACAACGGGATCATTGGACCAGTTGCTCAACCAGATGTTTGTCGCCATTTGGCTAAGAATGAAGAATACTAGTCCACACGTCATCAAGGCAAACGATCGCAGTCCACCGCTCTCTATGTAACCCCAGATCGTCCGCCATCGTATCTGTATCAATTAATACTGCCAGTGCTAGTGATGACCGTTGGGATAGTTCCACTGTTGTATTCCAACACCTCTGCTGCTATTGCGATATCATGTTACTATTGCTACACCATTGCGATGGTATCATAAATATTTTAATAATATCCCGATATCACCACGAAAGAGCGGACATCAAGGAAAAACTGTCCCAAACCACAACCTAAGGAGAGCGCCACCGCGTGAATTTGAAAGCAGTTGCCTAAAATAAAAAATCCAGTGAATTACGCTGACATGTTCGTAAAATCACACAATGTTAATAGGGCGTATACCTGCAACCAAGCGCTGCTTTCTGTTTGCCAATTATCGTTACTACAGATAGAGACAATGGATTAGTTTAAGGCTTACTATCGACAATAACTCTAGACAAATGAAGATTACCATACACATTACCTATCGTCACATCCACTTGCCTGTATTGTTCCATCTAATGTTACCCTCGTATGTACTGCGGTTATTGCAGTGAAGAACGCAGCAAGTAGTCAATGTTTGGTGTTATACAGTGAAGTTAAGTGATGACATCCAACCTGTTAGTCACGGAGCAAGTTGGCAGTTTCCATATGCTTTCCACAACACAACACACATAGACACACAACGTACATACATATATACGTACATGCGTACATGCGTGCATGCGTGCACGCACGCACAAGCGCACGCACAAACGCGCACACGCGCACACGCGCTCACGCGCACACACGCATATACATGCTTAAACATGGTTCAATCAATTCAATTAAAGCAACATGCGAGATGACAAGTAGACAAGGAAGCCATTGACTTTCCATGAGTGCAAAACCAACGTCTTCGTTCACAAACATGGTAAAACAAAGTACACTCACCGCTCCAACAGCAGAGGCTTCCTCCTCGACTAGCGTGTCTTTCTCTTCGAGGGAGTCGTCTTGTATAGGAATCATTTGATCTGGTGAATGCGCTCGTATAACATGCCGAGTTCCTTTCCGTTTACTTTGAAATAAACAACAAAATAGTGTAACCGTAACGAATGGAATAAATTATTACACCATTTGCTTACAATAGTTTTGTAGGTAACACCGAACGATTTACTGTATCATCTACAATTCGTCTGCCATATTACAACACTGCATTATGTTCCAGTCAATCTGTGGTTCAACTTCGAACAAATTGTAAGTTTTGTTGCATTTTTAGTTTTTATTAAATATTTGTATTACCAGAAACAACTCCACAAAAATCCACTTGGTGGAATATGTCTACTTTTCATTATTGCCTGTTACCCCGTCTGGAGAATTATCCTGAAACATGTTCAATTTTATTCTCTTATTCACTTACGTAACAAAAGTAAGATGGCGGTCATATGAGAATAACGAAAAATGCCTGCCCACAACGTAAAAACAAATTATTCCACTAAGTTCGCAAACAGGTGAGGTATAAACATGACTAACTTGTCACATAATATGTATCCACACATAGGCAATTTGATGCTGCTGTTATTTTTGTTTCAAAAATGTAAAGAAATGAAGAATGCAAGATTGTCCGCATGAAAAGGTACAAATCAACGTATTCTGATATTTTCGCACAAATGCGACTATTTGTCTGCAGCAACTGTACCGTGTCTTGCCGCTGTAACCAGATAATGTTTCAGTGTCACTGCTTTGTGTCGTTGTCGACGTAGAAATAGTTTGTTCTGAGTGGGAATCTCCATCTAAAATCAGCAAAGAACACAATCCATTATGTAACACCTGACAGTCGGGAGTAGGGACATAACAATTACAGTAGTAAGACCGAAGTTAATTGCCGGACAAAAATTCAGTGGGGAACATTGCGGAAATATAGAGAAAGGTAAGTATAACTATATCGTTTAAACATTACTATGCAATATTGTTGTTGTTGTTAATGATGATGAAGATGATGTTGTTGTTTGTGGTGGTGGTTGTGTGTGTATGTATGGGAGGGAGTGCGTGTGTGTGCGCGTGCGTATGTGTATATATGTGTGTGCGTGCATGTACGTGCATGTATATGTATGTGTTTGCGTGAATGTGTGCGTGTGTTTGCGTGTGCATGTGTGCGCGATCTATGTGCGTGTAGGCGTGCATAGGCGTGTGCGTAAGTGTTTTCGTGTGCGTGTTTGTTGGAAACATGCAATACCTCCTTCCACATTAGATGTCTCCTCACTGTGCGCCTTTAGCAGACTGATAAACGTCTCACTCCTCGAGGCCACGTCTTCGTACGTGCCGACGTCGACGATACGGCCTTCATGGAGAACGACAATACTGTCAACCATCGGTAGCACGGTGACGTTGTGCGTTGCGAGGATCCTTGTCTAAAATACAGCGTGCGCAATCATCATGCCGTCATGTCATCTACGTCCAACCTTCTATTTAATAATTATCCTACCAAAAGGATGCAGTCTGTTCCTAGTGTTTCGCATTTTACTTAATATAATGTTCTTACGACTATATTAACGTTGTTGAAGGTATAATGCCCGCCAAACTGTGTTTAGTAAACCCGAAACAACGTTATGTTCAACGATTTCCCATTTCCCACGTTCAACAGAGCAGACTTCCTTTTATAAATTACGACGTTGGCTAATTCCGGGTAGATGAACATTCTCCCTCCTTTTAATATAACATGTTGCTACGTGCATGTTGCCGTCGCCCACCTTATGAGCGAGCAGACCGGTCGGCCCGATGACTTGCTGGAAGAGATGCCTGGCGACGTGCACGTCGACGGCGCTGAGTGGGTCGTCGAGGAGATACACGTCGGCGTCCTGATAGACGGCTCGCGCCAGACTCACTCGCTGCCTCTGACCACCGCTCAGGTTGATGCCCTGTGTCCAGGCAGGAACAACGAACAATTTAGTCATGCTCTGCTTCTCCATACAAGACGACTATTGACATAACCAAATAATTCATGTTCACACACACACGCGCGCGCACGCACACACACGCACACACACGCACACACACGCACACACACGCACACACACGCACACACACGCACATACATGCATACACGCGCACGCACACGCGCACACACACGCACATGCGCACGCACACACGTACACAAGTAACACACGCGCACACGCGCACACACGCACACACGCACACACGCACACACGCACACACGCACACACGCACACACGCACACACGCACACACGCACACACACACACGTACACATCCGTGGACACGAAGCAAATTATGTGGTGTTACTGCTTGCACCAATAGTATAGCTCATGGATTGATCGATCATAACCGTATAAATATAAAGTAAATCCACTGAATGTCGTTTGGTGACACCATATATGGGCGATATTACAATATTTAATAACATTACCATCCTGGATAAAATAACAAAAAGCAAGTGGTGTTTCTCTTGTTTTGTTGAGAATGATTGCATCAAGCTTTCATAGTTATTTCAATATCTTGGAAACTTCTGCTTGAGCTCTGCTTAATCTTCTTGTCTGTGACAGCTACCTTCTCACCGATCTCTGTGACGTCGCCAGCAGGAAGTATCTGCAGGTCTGGCAGCAAGGCGCAGGCGGACACAACCTCATGGTATCGCGGTGATACGTGGACACGGCCGAACAAGATATTCTCTCGCAAAGTCGCGTTCTGTATCCACGGCTGCTGTGGGACATAGGCCAGGGAGCCCTGCAACAGTAAAAATATGAGTAAGCTGATGTAGTGTTATATTATCAGATTTCCCAAACTGGAACATGTCAATTGTGGGACATCGCCCATACGCCGTTTTATCCAAACCTATGTTTGTGATGCCACCTACCGGGTGCATGTTATCCCTTATGAACATGCGCACTACATCCGGCTCGCTCGGGTGTAAACCGGCAACTTTGATAAGTGAAGCGATGTTCAAGATTTAGACAGTATTAGGCCAAATTAAATTAAATCAAACTTTTGTATGTATTGTAAAGAGTTACAACTCATGATTTACAACTCATTACAATACATACAAAAGTTCGTTTTGAATTTGTGTTAAATTATATCATACGATATTTCGTAAAATAAATCGGTCAAGTCCAATAACAAAAAAAATATCAACGAGAATACTCGTTAAGGCCAAGCCAACACCATGACAGTTAAATCACAAATCTGTCCATTCAAATACAACAAATACTGGAGCTATTTGCTAAATTGCTGGAGACTGGGCGAACGTCAGACATTTACCCAAAAAAAAAAAATCGTTCGACATGCTGAGCTAGTTAAAAGCGCTGCATTTTATTGTTGTAAAGTAAAAGTAACGAAATATTCTGATACAGCATGGAATCCAATCATTAGAACTGCAGCTATGTTAATTATTAAGCGATTGCTAATTGTATACACTTATCAATCACGGTCAATAGCCAGATACTTATTTTTATATATGTTTGCAATGAAGCAACGTGTAATGAACGAAATTGCTCAAACTTTAAAACAGCAGCAATAGGAGTCGAACCCGGATTCTCTTCTGCGAAGTTCTAACACTACAAAACCACGCCCAAGCGTTAGCGGAATGGCGCCACCGACAGTTTCTAGAACACAATTATAAATAAATTTATTTCTTGAATATTATCAAATTCACACTTAATACTGCTACAATACGTGTGAGTCACGCATTGTAACGTCATTGTATAGTTTACTGGATAGACCAAACGACTAACCTGCACAGTGCATCTACCAGACAGGCGAGTGATTTCGCCCAATATGGCCGACAATACTGATGACTTGGCGCTGCCCACGTGACCGACGATTGCCACCAGTCTTCCACGTGGTACTTGGAAATTAATTCTGAAAGAGCAAGCCAATTACAAAGTAATTAAATAAACTAAATTAAAACATCACACGCTCCAATAATCGCACCACATTGTATCGTCGATGTGTTAAAGAAGGAATTGCTTCACTATTTTCTACAACTACTTTAATGTCGTACCACTTAGCTATTTATCTGCATATTGTTCGACAATATGCCAGAAACAATAAATAAATTACAGTTTTCAATCTGATTAATATTGGATTGTAATAAAATC
>OZ023206.1:69773607-69776107 GCA_963995525.1 Escarpia spicata | reverse complement strand
CGCCTTCATCGCACGGAAGGAAATTACTGGATGCATTATCAGCTGCACCTCCATATCCAGCAGAATCATCTCCATCCGCGTCTCAGCTAAGAACATCTCCATCATCCAGGTTTATGCACCAACAACAGCCCACGATGATGAGGATGTAGAAACTTTCTATGAAAACATCGAAAGCATTATCACCAATACCCCAAAGAAGGACATCAACATCGTACAAGGTGACTAGAACACTAAAGTGGGCCCTGACGCCCACGTACACTGGTCAGGAACAGTTAGGACATTTGGTATAGGAGAAACCAACGAAAGGGGACTCCGCCTCCTGGAGTTTGCAAGCAGCCACAGAATGAACCTGGCAAACATCCTATACTCACACAAACTCTCTCGCAGAACAAAATGGCACTCACCAAGCCGCCTGATTAACAATCAAATTGATTTCATTCTGACACATCGTCGCTTCAAATCCAGCATTAACAAAGCACAGACCAGGACATTTCCAGGAGTTGACAGAGGCAGCGATCACAATGAAGCTCAAGTTGAAAAAGAAATATCACGCGGCACAGCCACGTGTCAGGTTTGATGTCGACAAGCTGAAATATCCCGAAGTGGCTGCAGTATTTTAAACTCAGATAGGTGGGAAATTTGCGGCACTCAACCTCCTGGACAACGACATCAGTGTCCTTACTAACAACTTCAACGAAACAGTCTGCAAAACAGCTGTGGAGGTTCTGGGTCGACAGAGGAGAAGGAAACAATCCTAGGTCACAAACAACATCCTTGACCTCTGTGACGAAAGAAGAGAATTTAAGAAGACCAGACAGTACAGCCCAGAGTCACCGGAACAGTATTGCCAGGTCAACAGGACAATACGGAAGGAAATGAAAGCAGCTAAAGAACAGTGCATTGAGGAGCAGTGTGCCAGTATCGAGAAAGGAATGGCTCAGGGTAACAGCAAGCAAGCTTTCAACACACTGAAGAACCTGAACAAGCCGCAGCAAAACAGAACATCAGTCATTGAAGATAGCACGGGAGCACTCCTGACAGAAACTGGCGAAGTCTTAAATAGGTGGACGGAGTACAGTCAGGAGCTCTACAATTACCCCCTGCAGCCTGATACCAGCGTGTTGCAGACAAAACTGGCTCCAGAAAGAACCAGAAACATTGCCTATTTTAAGGGAAGAGGTGGAAGAAGCCATCCGCAGTATATCGGTAGGGACATCGCCAGGAGCAGATATCATTCCAGCGGAGCTGCTCAAACATGGTGGCGAAGGAATGGTTACTGCAATGACAGCCATTTGCCAGAAGATCTGGGACTTCAAACAGTAGTCCAAGGAATGGAAACAGTTACTCATCAACCCATCACCATCATCTCATCATCCTGTGGGAGGCAGACCTGTCAGCAACCTGCGATTTGCAGACGGTATAGATCTTCTTGGCGGAAGCAGCAACGAGCTCTAAGATCTCACCAATAGGCTAGAGGATAGAGCAGGCGCTTACGGCATGGAAGTAAGCAACGAAAAGAGCAAGGTGATGGCCAGCAGCACTGAAAACATCACTGTTTACATCACGATGAACGGCCAGAAGCTGGAGGAAGTGGATGCGTTCAAATATCCCGGCTCCACACTCACCAAAGATGGACGGTCGGAGAAAGAGATCCAGATCCGAGTAGTCCTTGCATCAGCAGCAATGACCAAACTCAGTAAGATATGGAGAAGCATTATCATCAGCTTCCCAACTAAGATCACACTGCACGGATCCCTTATTGTTTCCACCCTGCTCTACGGCTACGAAAGTTGGACACTGACGGCTGCAATGACGAAGAAGATACAGTCGTTTGAGACCAAATGATTCAGACGCCTGCTGCACATATCTTGGGCCGAGCACAAGACCAATGACTTTGTCAGAACTCGGATCACTGCCCTGGCAGGCCCACGGGAGCCAGTCCTCGCAACAATGAAGAGGAAAAAGTTGGCATGATACGGCCATGTCGCACGCCACGACTCCCTTGTCAAGGAAATCATGCAGGGCACTCTGGATGGCAGCAGACGGAGAGGCAGGCAAAGGAAGATCTGGATGGACTTCACGGGAGTGGACCGACTTTGACGTCCAAACGCAACTAAGACTTGCATTAGACTGCCCCGGCTGGAGAGCATTCGCTGCGACTGCGTCCCTCGTGTCTCCCCTACTACCTGACAGGTCTCGGGATGAACTGAACTGAACTAATAAAATTACCACGTGTGGATATTAACCTAAAATGGTTGTAGCACGCCACTTGTACCTTGAAAAGTAGGGTTCATTCAGTCACTACGACTCATATGTAACATGTTAACTAACCGTAATTATTAATGGTTGAACAGCAATCGAAAACAACACCGCCCACAACCACATTATGCAATAGAATACCAGCATAGGGAAACGATACGCTGACTAGAAACTTGTAAACATATCATATGATAACTGTATATCAAATATTTACCAACATTTCCCGTTTTCACCCTTACAA
>OZ023206.1:69763607-69768607 GCA_963995525.1 Escarpia spicata | reverse complement strand
CGGTCGGGAGATTTGGATGTCGTACAAGAAACCGAAAGGACCGGGAGCTAGTAGAGTTGGTGATGCGAAATGGGCTGGGAGTGGCCGGGTCGTTTTTCCATAAGAGAGAAAGCCATAAAGTGTCCTATATGAGTGACCACCATAAAACAGAGCTGGACCTGCTGGTAGTGAGGAGACAGCAAATATGGCGGGTGAAGGACTGTAAGGTCACAACACAAGCCCCTCGTTTTCGTTGTGCGTATGGGGAAGAGGAGGGAGATTAAAGGTGTGGGGCGGAAGACCATTAAATGGTGGAAATGTCACCGGGAAATAACCAGTGCATAGAGAGATAGAGTGGCACCAGAGTATGCGAAACTACGGCCAACAATAGGAAGAGTGGAAAAGGAACGGAAATTATTTAAAGATGCTTTCATTGGAGCAGCGGAGGAGCTGTGCGGCAGAACATCTGGTAAGGGAGGAGCTTCTTCTAAGAGCAAAAGCCAGATATGGTGGAATGAAGAAGTAGCCAAAGCAATTGGAGAAAAGAGAGAGGTATGGAAGGCGATAGAAGTGATCACAGGGAATGGCGGACAACATGATATAGCAATATAGCAACTGTACGGTCATAAAAAGAAGGCAGCTAGGAGAGCTGTGGTCAATACAAAGTATTGATAAAGTGCGAGTGGAGATGCTGGTGGTAGCAGAACGAGTTGGAATTTGGCGGAACAAAAGATTGCTGAACACCTGCATGAGAGAGGGGAAGATCCCAGACGAGTGGAGAATGGGGCTGATTGTCCAAGTATGGAAAGGAAAGGGACACGTGCATGACCATGGCAAATACAGAAGCATAATTTTGCTAAGCCATATGTTGAAGATGCTGGAAAAAATCCTGGATAGCAGAATAAGTAGTGGAAGGGGAAATCGATGAAGAACAGCAGGGTTTTAGAAGAGGAACAACTGAGGGGATATTTGCCCGGAGGCAAATAGTGGAAAAGAAATTGGAGGGACATGAAGATATGGCGGTAGGATTCATAGACCTGGAGAAAGCATATGATACTGTACCAAGATAGATGGCAAAAGCGGAACTGAGGTGGATGGGGCTCCCAGAGGCGGAGGTCAGGATGGTAGAAGGGACATATGAAGAAACAAAGAGTAGAGTGTTGTGTGGACCGGGAGTGTCAGGAGAGTTTGAAATAAATGTTGGCCTGAGACAGGGGAGCGCCCTGAGCCCACTGTTGTTTATTGCAGTGGTGGAACTGATCAGCAGAAAGACTGGTACGAGAGATATCCTCTGGAAGCTACTGTATGCAGACGGTCTGGCAGTGGTAGCGGAAGCGGAAGCAGATATGCATAACAAAACTGACAGAGTAGAAGGGTATGTTCAGCAGACATGGACTGAAAGTTAGTTTGGAATAGAGCAACTTTTGGTGGAGCAGCAAAACAAAGAACTGGAAATACACCTGGAGGGGAAGAAATTAAAACAAAGAGACTGTTTTGTATATCAGAGTGGAGCGATATGCGGGGACGGTAAACTCAGACACCGAAATTCGCAGGAGGATAAAAGCAGGGGCAAATGCTTGGAGGAAAGTTGAAGGTGTGATGTGAAACAGGCGCATATCACGTAAACTCAAAGGAAAGGTGCTCTGTTCATGTGTTACCCCGGCATACACGTATGACCTACAGACGATGGCACTAACAGAGAAATAACCCGAGGGGATGCAGGTTTGTGAAAACAACTGGATAAGAAAAATTGCGGGAGTGAAGAGAACTGATAAGCAAAGAATGGAGGAACTGAGGGTGGAGGTTAATAATAATAATAACTTTACTTGTCCGCAAAGAGGAAATACATTTTGCACTGAGGAGGGAGCATAACTACACTAAACATAGTATTTAAATCACATTGCAATATGCACATAATAAAATCAAGTATGTAGACAGTTGCTAATTAGTAATACAGAGTGAAGAGGAAGAAGAAAAAATGAAATCGAGGAACAGTACCAAGGCCATCCTCACCCCTGACGACAGGGAATCAGAAAGAGAACAACAACTGTATCAATAACCTATGCACAACTAAGCAATCGTGACGCATGCAGCGCATCAAGAACACTGACCTGTCTTAGCTATTAAGAAGACTCTTCCAATGGTACAAATTATCTTGAATAAGCCGAAATAGTGTCACATGATATGTATGTAGTCTACTCCAAAAAAACTTAACTCGCCGTCTCTTCTCACTTAACACGCTACACGAGGTGCAGGTGGCTGTACTTAAGCACCGTCTTAATTAAAATTATGATTATATGCTTGCTCGTTAAGCAGCGCTACTTCAAACAAATTTTATATGGTGCAATGCATTGCGGGAACACAAACACAATATATTTATGAGCACATTATTTCTTGATTCAATGCTGATATATACATAAATGTGTCGCCTCCATAGTGTGTGTTATACACGAATGACATTAACACTTTGCTGAATAAAAAGGTATGGTTAACGGATCCAGAGAAGGCGGATCCAGAGAGGGTAGTCAATGGGGGCCCAAACACACCTCAACTGGCGGCCGAAACAAATTCATACATTGGGTGGTCTGAGCCGGAGCATCAGCACGACTCCGCTGTCGCGCTGTCGGATCATGACATTGGAAGACGGGGTGTGGGAGGGGTGGGGGTACTGTTGACAATATTTCGCCGCCGCGCCGCCGTAAATTTCAGCTTCTCAGCCGTGTCTCGGCTACACTGAAGACATCGACAGACGGGGGTGGGTGCTGTTGAGAATAACGTCAACTTCTTTTAACCTAAACGTGGGCACATTCCAAATCTCTGTGGGGCAGGTAACGGGGGCACAGGGGCACGTACCCCCAGGCCCTCATTGGATCCGCCTATGGGCTTGGAAGGATATGCCGTATTTCCAGCGTAATACTGGTCGGTGTCCGCAAACCGGTCGGTGTTTGGACAAGCTGACATCGACGACAGCACGAACGGTCTGTGATATCGTAGTTTTCAAAGGTCACTCCAAGAGGCCTGTAATAGTTTTTAAGAACAATAAATTTACGATTTTTTCCAGTTTCGTACATATTCCGCAACTGACCCGAGAACAGTTTGCGATGCATGGCACACTCGTAGAAAACACGCATACGAACAACTGTAATCAAAGCTACGTAATCGTCGTCAAATGACGAACAGCGAACGTGTTTTTGTGGTACAAGAACTGGACGCATACATATAACATATGCATTCAAAAGTTGAACAGTTTATTTGCTGCCAAAAAAAGCAAACGTCATCGCCCCCATGGAATACACCGTTAATACTGCTGCACATAAAAATTGCCCACAATAACACGTAATAAAGGTCCTAAGGATATGATGCAACTAACGATATTCTTAGACCTCAAAAGGAAACATTGTACCGCATTGACACGTTACCTGTGTGTGTTCTTGTGCATGTTCCTTGTGACTCGCTCGAATTGTTCCACAAGGTTCTTGCATTTCAATGCCGGAGCGATATCGTAGAGGTCTTCAAACCGCAGAGACTTGCGATAGCCCTTGATTAGGAACCTGCATAAAAACGACGTATGTTGTACCCTTTGAGCGTGCATACCGCGTGGTAAGATACACTGGCGTATGTAGGGTGACATTGGGCCATTTGTTTGGCAATTCTTGTTTCATTTACGGAACCACCATATTTTATATGAAAACTAATCGATTGGCTACGCCTGGTCACTCCATTGGGCCTACCTTCCAATCTCATAGGTACACCACTGGTGAAATACTGTGAACACCAGCGCGTTAGATCCGCGAAGGGTTAGTTAGCATCAGTAACATAGTTTTGAAGACATCAGAATTAACTTGGAGGCGCTGTGGGTATATTATATCATCCCAAATGCCGACGTCAAATCGACACTTTTATTCATGTCCTTGGACCATTGGTCTCTGATCTACCAGTTGGCTATGCATTAAAAAGAACAAACACAGTAAGTTATTTTTTTCTTACAAATTTAGGTTTGCCATTTTCTGGGTGGTGCTACTGTGGAGAGATTTATTCGATTTATCACGATATTATCTGCTGCCTGCAGGCGACATCTTAAATGAAGTGGTCACCGGAATGTGCTTATGTTCAAACAAATGCAACGGTGATAGTTGCTGTCTTTGATGTGTTGCTCCATGCGTGGGTATAGGCTAATATCAAATAAATATATGACTAATAAAATGAAGCAATTGTTATACAAAAAGGCTGCACATAATAAATATTATTACATGTATAACTTATAGTAAAATATATAATTATATGTCATGATACATTAATTTGTTCATCAATGTATGCAATTATATTGAATGTATGATTGAAATAAATTGCTTTATTTTGAGCCTATTTTGTAATTAAAGTAGTTTTTTATAATGGAATGGATGCCTACCCTTTTGATTGAGGTTTTGAAATTAGTAGATGCGGGTTAAATTTAAAATAAAATATCCAGACACCTATGTTGAAGGGGACGTGCATCAACAATCAAAATGTGCAGAACAGTTCCAGGCTTCCAGGTGTAGAGATGGTCTGGTAGGGAATCAATGGGTCACTACATTTGGACATTCGGTAAAGACAAGGTACAAACAACGAAACGAACTATGACGGTACGAATGAAATAATCCTACCAATAATCAACTAACTAACCCCGTAATCCATAAGAAAAACAACTTCGAAGGGAAGCTTGCGTCGAGTTCTGGAGACCTTATCTGAAACAAAAGGACAAACTGGCATAACTAGATGATAGCATTTACTTCACTGACTTGTTGGATCACTTCGTTTTTGGAACTTGCAGTTCATGTAAGTATATCTTGCCAATAGATATTGTGCTCTGCAGATAACTCACTATTAAAATATATAAATAGTAGCACTTTTGCAATATTGATGTGGTGATGTATCAACATATGCCACTTATAAATTTACGCGTATCTTAAGTAGTCTATGTCTACATATAAATTGACAAAACCCCTAAGGTCGTGACGCCAATATAATAAGTAGAAATATAA